>NIUQ01001230.1:0-33397 GCA_002796945.1 Plectus sambesii | reverse complement strand
ACTTTAAATTGGCATACTGCCAAAAGTACTTGATCAAATGAATCGATTCATAGCGCATCTGAAAGCCCGCTATTTTCTCTACAACATACTTGAAAATCAGCTTTCTAGCTGCATTCTGACTTGACTTACAAACAACCTTGGAAAACTGAACCAAGTGTTGCTATACTTTCTGACGCCACTGTATGTCCGTTCTATTGGCAAACAAAAGATAGGCGAGTATACAAATAATTTGTCGCCTGGATGCCTAGCACGGGATTAATTTCATAGAAACTAATGTTCCTTTACACTCACATTCTATAGTAGTTTAAAATGTTCGAGTATGCATGACATTTCAGATTAAAGTGATTTTTTTAAAAGTAGCTTTGCTCTGACATTCTTATTTCATTCCTTAACAGCAACCTTAGCAGTGCAACAGTTAGCCCAAAGTGGGAACTGCTTTGATGTAATTCTATTCTAACTATCGTATTTCTAGAGATAAGCTCAAAACCTTTTTTCTCCCACATTGAGAGCCAATGACTGTTATTGCAGCTATCGGAACGATATGAAGTGATGAGCTTTAACAATATGATATCAGGTTTGGGTGGTTTGATTGGGTTGTGGGCCGGAATGAGTTTTCTGACTGTTTTTCAAGCAACTGGATATCTCCTCAAATACTTCGAAAAAGTGAAGAACGGTCGATTTAAGACGAAGACGACGAAAGTAGATCGAGCGCAATCTGCTTCGATGTTTTAATAACTCCTTTATCAATTCGTGTGAGGCTATTTCATCGTTACTGATAACGTGATCGTTTAGCACTTCAGTTCATAGCTTTAATGATGCTGTTTATTTCACATTTTCCTGCACTATATCACAACTCAGGTAAAAGCGTAACTTTCTGTTCGAAAATTTGGTTAAAGCCTTTTTCATTGCTGAAATTTTTGCTGCGAAATCAGCTGCTTGGAGGTGGTACAATTGTTAACCAAAGAGTGTCCTTGTATACTACGATATGATAATCTTGATGCTTTAATCATGCATTCAATAAATTCATAAATTACTGAAAGTGCAGCTGCATATGTGAATTTATAAGATATAACGCCATGTCCACCACAATGAACTCGATCAACCACTGTTGTTTCTGCCATAACCAGTAAATATGACAGGCAATCGGAGGGAAAACGAGAACGACGCTTAGTTTAAAGAATGCAACTATGTCTAGAAGTACCATTAACAGGGTTAGTAGTATATTCACAAGCTGTAGCAACAGTTTGCACTGGTATACTGTTCACAATTAAAGCCAAAGTTCTAGCATGCCGTAACGCTTTATCAATAAGTCCATTCGTACATTTTTCTCTTTAGCTCATTAATCTCACCTAGTATTTTGAAGTGAATGACGATACCACTACCTCGTAAAGTTTGCAGTGCACAAGTCTTCAGGGCATCCATTTAAATGAACATGTTTGAGTAAACATGCACAGTTTTATTCAAAAGCTTAAAAGGCCAAACTGAAAGCTTAGGAGAACAGATTTTGTGCCTTGTCTGGGTGGTTTTACACGATTTCTAGCAACAAAGTGAAACTGTATGTGCTTCCTTTCCATTTCTACAACCTCTCTTCTACTGATTATCCAACCCTAGCGCACTTATTTTGATCTTTAATGTCTAAGCTTCTTACCTGGCTTGGTTGTCACTTCTTGAATTGATGTCTTCCATTGGTGATTTGCAAATTCCACTGCATTTCTATACAACTGATAGCCCATCAGAGCGAGGCAGATTGCAATAATTAGAATCCAGAGCACTTTGCCTCGTTTGCTCTTTGCTTTTGAAAAATCGGAGAAACCATGCGCAGTTGTGGTTTCGGCCCATTCGTGGAATAGCGAAGGTTTATTCAATGCTCTCATTATTGGATTTGAAATTTGAGATAAGCGAACAGTCCCTCGAATGAACTGAGGTATTTGGCAGAATGAGCAATAATTCTGATATTAATCTGTGCAATAACTTTAGAGAATATCCGAAGCTATGCGAGCTGAATTAAAAATTTGTTACTTAAAATAACTGCAAAAAATAATAAATTTTTCAGTTTGGCAATTTTTTAGTACTGACATTTATCGTCGAGTTAAGTAAAATATTTCAAATGACAGACGACGCGCAAAACTCTGAGGCACGACAACAGCACAATGACGAGGGAAAGTGAGAATGAAAACTCATCATTTTAATCGGTCCGATGCATCATCAGTTGCGTCAGTTGATCGAGTTTTGTTTGCAAAAGTTAAGGGCAGTGTTCTCAGGATCACGTTTCTTGTTCGATAATTTTTTCGGCAAAACATGAAATTATTGAGAATAAGGAGGCGAGGCGTTTCGTGACCGGAACTTATGCCTAACCAAAACAAAATCTCGCCTGATTTCAATTAAATTATTCACTGCACATATTCTTCGTCAAGGGAAGGTTTCCGGTAGGTGAAGCGATAGTTCCGGACACTGAAGCGCGTTCAGTCGTAATCAAATTTCAATGCCCACGAGCTTCTTCATGGTGCAGGTAACGTTGAAAATATCTTTGCGGCTTTGTTGCACTCTATTTATTCAACCACAATTGACAGTTGGTAAAATAGGAAATACTGATACTCGTCTTCGCTAAACAACATACGTGCATTTATTCTGTACTTTAATCCTTTTGTAATCAAAACTATTTTTTGTTGCGCTGGTAGAGTGATAGTACTTGTAAATACGTCATTGCACAAACTAATGAAGTTGATTTAAAGCACAGTTCAATGAATCGTTAAAGAAAAAATCGACTCTTTTAAGAACAAAAATAATAAAAGCACATGCCTAGTTTTACATTTTGAGAGCGCGACAGCGCAGGCAGAACGTTGCATAGACAATTTACAAATAAACACGAATAACATTTCTGTGATATCTTCTCCTAAAAGTAGCTAACATTGATAAGTCATATCACGCGGTTCACAAACACCACCACCACAATTTGATCATTATCATGTTTTCGGTCCCATTGGAGGTACAGGCGAATTGATGGAAAATCCGCCATCCGCTACAATGCTCTGTCCGGTAATGTAAGACGATTCTTCGTTGTTGGCCAGGAATGAGATGACGTGCGCCATTTCTACTGGTTGACCAACGCGCGCAATTGGAGTGTTCGGTTTTATCCAACTCTCCTCCACCTACAAAACACAATACGTAGATGTCGCTGATTTTGCTCGTGCGACAGATTTACTTCGACTCAGAAA
Organism: Plectus sambesii; assembly: GCA_002796945.1. Classification (NCBI taxonomy): domain Eukaryota; kingdom Metazoa; phylum Nematoda; class Chromadorea; order Plectida; family Plectidae; genus Plectus; species Plectus sambesii. The sequence continues at coordinate 30,182 of NIUQ01001230.1, read as the reverse complement.
GTAGTTTTCTGTATCAAAATTTGAAAATCAAGTCACATTTGCAAAATATTTTTTTCGGCTTCAATATAATGACAGATCGCAGTTACTGCACTGGTCTTTGGCTAAATCAAGGAGGGACGCGCAAAGCTGCGTCACTTTGTTTTAACATAAAAGGGTCAGTTTTTGCTCCATCCTTTATATGTACTTGTAACTTACCCCATCCCATGCTTCTGCCGGCATTGCGTCTGTACGAATGGCTCCTGGGCTAAAACAGAGAAATATCTTTAGGTTTCTGATTTATAAAAGTCTGTGCAAATTTTGTTTTTGATTATCATTATATCATATATAACAGCTCAGGACAAATCTTTACTACCATATATGATGTAAACGAAGATGTATAACATCTAGTTTGAAGAGTGCTAGTTTTCCTGGAATTTTTTCTTCTAATTTATATCCATTGATGCTTAATCCAACTGATCTCAGTGTCAGCATTGAAGATTGTAATATACTGCAGATTCTTGTCACTTAATGCTTATTGTAAATCAAAATTTCAGTAAATAATGCTTAATTAATTACTTTGGGCAAACGTTATGTAACCCACTGACTTACTTGACGTTGTTGACGCGAATACCATCCGGAGCCAACTGAATCGCCAAAATTCGGTTCAGCTGGTCAAGACCGGCTTTAGCAATGCTATAGTACGCGAGTGTATACATCTAAAACTGCTAGCAAATTGTATTTTTCATTTATACAAGATTTTTAAGTAAGAAATCGCGATCGCAATCACAATTAAAGGTGTGGCTTAGAGGCCCCACTCCTTGAGATAAGGCTACAGTGTTATTTAAGCCGTATAAAAAATTTTAAAAATCAAAGATTCTTGAAATATTAGTGATTATGAAGTAAATATAATTGTTTTACCTAATCAGAACTTTCCGGTTCAGCTCTGCATTTACATTTTTAAGCATAGTAATCACTTCCAAAGCGCAATTCTTTAGGTGAATATTTCGCTTTCAAGTCACCGACTATACATTGATTCATCAATGATAAACATTTCATGCAAAGTACTAATTTCTGAAGTACGACTGCTGTATTACAAAGCTCCGATTTTAGCTGTTGTTAAGAAAAAATCGCGACATATATCAGATTATCAACATAGGGACTGTTCCATAAGAACGATGGGTATTAAGATTTGAGGAAGTGCGTCTCAGTCAACCTATGCATCAGCTTTCCATCTAATAATAGAGTGATGACTATGCAGAACTGCGACTCGCTTCCGCAACTCGCAAACATTTTATCAAAGGGCCCCACAATAGTTTGAAAAAGATGCATCGTTTGCAAGCAAGAGAACAAGATTCTAATGCGCGGGACAACATCAATACGATGAACCATAATTTTACGATGTTTAAACTAAATCATTTTTAGAAAATTGATTTACCGCACGGATCCCCGCGATGCTACTGACGTTGACGATGTTGCCCTTGGTTTTCTTCAAATGAGGAATGGCCTCTTGGCACAAAGCGAGGACGCTAAATATAGTAACAAATAGTAGAGGTAAATTATCACATAACAAAGAAAAAAAGTTGTTTTATTTTAATGTATCCGTAAAATGAATACTAATGAGATAAACGAAAGAACTCTGCGATTTCTATTATATTTCAAAATCAAATTCAAACGCAGTATTTGCAAATTCATCAGGAGAAAGTTCTTTCTCTGATTGTTATTTACTTATATGATATCGCATGTTTTAATTCTCTATAGCGACCGAAAGCATTCTTTACAAACATACGAATCAATGTAGTTTGCGTGAGACAGAAATTACCTTCGAAGATTTTGATTAATAATGTCATCGAAGACAGTAAGAGGCTGGGATATGTCGCACGGCGTGGCACCCCCAGCGTTGTTCACCTAAAATTAGTTATTTAATCAAAACAACAAGGCTGCACTTCCTCGGCGTGCATAGTTTTATCTCAATTTTAGGTGTTTAAAACACTATAATCTTCAATATACTCAGAAGTACTGCGCTGTAGAAGACTTATGTTAGACACTGACTTTATGCACAAAAGGCCCAGTATATAGTTTGCTGTGTTCCAAGAGCAGAAATATTTTAAACGCTCGCATTGGGTGGATTGAAGATCAGATTCGATTTGGATTACCTAATCCAAGATAAAATCTCACAACTGTATCAATTCAAAAAACGTTCCCACATCTGATTCACTTTCAAAAATGCGTTATTCTTGCTGTTTCTCGACTTCACCTCGCTAATAAGACCAGTAAGTTCCCTAGCGTTTATCCCGCTGCCGCAGGGTCCGCTTTTTCGGGTCCTCCTAGGAAGGCCCTAATCAGTACGACACGTGCTCTTCCGGTCGGCCGTCGAATGCCTGACACCGGGAGCCCAATCAGAGACTGGGTCTTACTTGCCAACCGCGGTGGGGAAACGAACCAGTGTGCGTCCACCCTATGACGCGTTAATAAGCACGCTAATTAACCACTGGACCACCGCGGCGGCCTCACCTCGCTAATAAGACCAATTCAACAAAATACGCAACCTTATTAATCTTACGCATTATGTCTATCTCTTGCAATGGTATCTTTGCTTCGCTGCAGTTTTCTCAAAGGATGCTCTACAATGCCTTTAGATTTCAGCCCCAGCGAAAAATGAGTTAATACTTGGTGAATACAGGTTGTAGCGTTAAATAACAAAGAGACGACTAATTGCTCTACCAATTCATAAATAAAAACATGAGATTTGATTTACCAATACGTCCAGTTTTCCGAATTTGTTGACAGTTTCGGCGATGAGTCGTTTCGTATCTTCCTCCTTGGTTACGTCGCCAACGACGACTAAAATTTTATCCTCGGTACTGCCGGCGCTGAGCAGTTGCTTCTTCGTTTCCTAGAAAAGAGCGCTTAGGAGTGGTATACGTAAAATAATTATTTAATGACATTTCTTTAATCTACAACGTCATAATTTTGACGTCATGATCCAAACCGAGAATGGACGGATGATTACATTCATTCTATTTCATTGAAGCTGTCTGCGAGAACTTTACAAGTGAATAGTTTCCCATTTGCGCTAATTATCAGAAATGCGTTTTCAACACCCACATGTTAGCTTCGCGATGAAATAAAAAAGCTCTTTCAAATGTATCATTCGAACCTCGAGTTTTTCGGTATTCCGTCCAGTTATTGTCAGCGTTGCGCCTTGTTGAGCTAACAAAAGAGCCGTTCCTCTGCCAATTCCAGAGCTTGATCCTGAAATTATATTTTAAATACGAGTATAGCACGTGAGTTCAAAATTCATGCATGTGGTGGATAGCTTCACAATGAAGTTTGCACCTTGTTCACAATTGTTCGAGTTTTCAAACGGTTCAATCGAAAAATATTAATGGTTTCGATTGGAAATTTAGCTGCACGAGAAAAGTTTTAACGATAACAATGAGATTTCATTTGATGCAGTCATATTTTATATCAATGCTGCATTGATCACAAGTGATTAGCAAAAGAACAATACTTGCACTTCCAGCTTTTGACCAACTCATTGAAATCAAATGTAACAACCTAATTGTACTTGTTTCGTAAAACCAATCGCGAAGTTCGCATATGTACTCTCAATCCAATTTGGCAAGTTATAGATACCACAATGCCAATTTTACCAACCTGTAACGATGATCACTTTTCCGTCGAATTTGCCCATTTTTTAAAGATGCAGTATTTGGAGAAAATCTATCGTGCTTCCGATAGAACAAAATAGTTGATTCGACGATGTACGATGGCTCTTGCTGGAGTCAACTGCCGCGCTGCAGTGCTCCGCCCTTTATGAATGCAGTTGAAGTGACATCATACTGTTCTGCTGGACAGCAAAACCTGTTTTCGCGTGCATTATAAGCACTGATTGTGGACTCGCACTCACGACCGATTGACTATTTTGAAGTTTGGTAGGTCGAAGTGTGATGGTTTGACTAGCTGAGCTTTGATAGAAAGCAATAGCAATCATTAAATACGAGCAGGAATAACAGATCTCTGATCACGCTAAACCTGTTGTACTTATCTAGTTTCGGACTGCATCTAGGTAAGTACTCGAGTAAACTGGATAAATACAACCGTTATGAACAGGGAGCGCGTTCTTTATACGCGCCATACATTGGTACAAATATTTAACATCTCCGCGAGACATTTCACATAAGTGGACTGCTAATTGGCGCAAGGAACTCGATTTCGTATTGTGAAATAGGTTAAATAAGTTGTATTTATGGCAATTAGTAAAACTCACGACGCTCACGACGCTCACGACGGAAAACCTCACGACGCTAACATGCGCCCAAAGGTCACACACGCGCACCTATCTACTGTAGCAGAAATGCGCTTCTCCGCTTTTACGTATTTCATTGCATAAATCGCAGCTAAGTAAACTATGCCTCACCTCTATATGCTATATTACATAGTCTTTGTTCTTCCTGCATTCGATTTTAACACATTTATATCGAGTTTTGTCAACTTTAACTTGATTTTAAGCAAAAAAGGCAAATATACCTACGAAACTAGCAAAAATAAACACTAAAATACCTAATTTAAGTGCAAAACAGGCAAATTACGATGAAAATTCGGTAATTTGGGCTTTTTGAAACCAAACCTTGGCTCAGATTATTCCAATTAACGGCCCGATTTTGATATCAGCAGTAAATTGAAGTTGACACAATTCTGCTACAGTAGTTAGGTGCGCGTGCGTGAGTTTTACGCTCATGGTAGCGTCTTTAGGTTTTCCGTCTANCTACAGTAGTTAGGTGCGCGTGCGTGAGTTTTACGCTCATGGTAGCGTCGTGAGGTTTTCCGTCGTGAGCGTCGTGAGCGTCGTGAGTTTTACTAATTGCCGTATTTATCAAGAAAACAGCTCTGCTATTGTATATTTTATTTGATGTGCATGTCATACGATAACATGGAATTTTGGCGGTTACTTAAAATTCCATATTCATTCAGATATTTTTGAAAGGTGGTGAATTATTACCTTGTTTTACAGATATTTTGAGTGAATTCTTTGTTGCTTGATGTCACTTTGGCTTAATTTTCCCATCCTTTTTACTGAGTAGTATAATGAGATGCTCCTGTACTATATTTCAATCTGGTAATGACGAAGCATCAGTAGTGGGCAAAACAGTGACTTTGTCCTCAGTCGACTATGCTGGCGTCAAAGAGTTTGTCAAACAGGAAGTAGTTTTCAACTGAATTAGTAAACATCTGCAGTCACTTTTGAAATAAAGTAAAGGAGCAACTAAATAACTTGTTTCTGAGCAACAGACAGGTTATGCTTGTTAAATATTTTTTGACTTAGAAAAATATGACTTCCAGGATGTCAAAGGCGAGAATCGGCGAATGGTTAATGATCTGGTTTTAATTTTATATCACTTCATTTTCCAGTCGCACAGTGATGATAGCAACACTATATCATGAAAATATGATATACCTGTTAGTGTTATGCAAATAAATCCAATTTGAAAATGACCTCTGGTCGTTTGTTTTTAATAAAACTTATTTTCCTGCTGAAAATTATCAGATAAATATATAAAATTATGGACATAATATCAATGAATGACATGCAATAGTGAAATGGGACAATATCGTGTGCAATTGATGTCATGGGCGGGGTCACTAATTTTTTACCAACTTGATCATTGCGCATCTGTCGGACGACCTTATCTCCAGTTCATCCCTGGCACACGTGGTAACATTATTCTATGCTCAGCAATAACGTCATGTTTGCTGCACTTGCGATATCCACAATGCACATTTTCATGTTTCAGAAATTACGCAGTATGGCGTCAGTGCATGCTCTTAATCGCCGTTCGTCTTTCGTCATTATGTAATCTTCAATACTTTATCAACGTCAGACTAAAGACAAAACGAGCTACTTAAGAACAATTTTGTCACACCCGCCTCAAGCGTTGCAAAGATTCAGTCAGCATGCTGGTCCAAAGCGTTGCATTTATCTTCCTTGCACTACTTGGCGTCAATTACGCCGGTTCCAGTCTCGATCCTGCTGGATGCTCGGATGGATTTTTAGAAAAACATGATGGAGTCTGCTACCGGTTTGAATATATTCGTGCAACGTGGGCAGATGCAAAGAAAACATGTGAGAACTATGGCGCCAACTTAATTAGCATTCGCGATATCAAACTGAGCACTTGGCTAAAAGGTCTGTACATCGACTTGAACCGTTGATACTTTACATATAGTCAACTAAGTAAAGCTGACCTCATTTAGAACATGAATTCCAGAAAATTAAGAATCTGATAATTGCTTTAAAGCCGATAACGCTCTCGATGAAGCATTCATATTAATCTTTTTACAAATCTTTTTTCATCCCGCCAAGATTACAGTATTGAAATAAGCATTTGTCTAGAACCATCGATAGCCGGTACAACAGCTTTCTGGTTTGGTCTTCACAAAGATGAAAATGGACGTATGCGATGGGCTGACAAACCACACAAGTTTGATGTCAGTTTTCATTTTTTAAATATAAATGCGACAAAACAACTCACAAGAACAATCGGGTGGACTCGCCCTATGATTTTCAGCTAGAATTCTGATACTGGTGAAAAAGCGTCAAGTTCAGTTTATTTGAGATCAAAAATATGCTCTATTCGATATCGAATGGAATAATTGCTCCCAGACCCTTTGTAAATCTCAAACGTTAGAGGCCAGTGAGGAAAATGAGAACTTTCCGGATGATTATTGATTTTTCATCACTGTCGCCTTTTTTCAACTGGTAACTTCATTAATCCAGTTGCGTGCTTGCCTTCCTTCCATCCCACTGAACTAAAAAATGACTCATACAGACGGAAGGATTCTCTGATTGGGCAAGTGGAGAGCCAAACTTTTCGACGGGCTCTTGTGTCAGCATGTTTACACCCTTGGCAGAATCAGGATTGAAGCTGAAAACGGCATGGAAGATGACGGATTGCGAGCAAAATCTTCCATACATCTGCACAATGCCGGCTGCCACAGCAAAAACAAATGCTGTGCTTGCCTAAGTCCATCAATAACAGTGCGCGATAGTAGAAAAAATTCTTGATCAACATTCTTTCTCCGACAGTATATATATTAGATTAAATGATACAATCCTAAGAGCTGAATATAAGGAAACAATAATCAATGATCAGTAAAGTTTGATTGAACATTTCACTGCATGCCAGAAAGCAGCTAAGCGTCTATTAAGGTTCACTGATGTTTCTCATCCTGCCTAATTTCTTCAGAGGGTATTCACTGCGACATACGACCACCCAAACAACTTAACTCTTGATAACTATATTTTTTTAGCACGGTGTAACTCAGTCAAACCTCTGCCAGGCACGAAGGTGGATAAGTCTCCAATCCAAGCTATTTTATAATCTGATATTTTCAAATAAGGACTTCAAATTTAAGTACTATATTAGCACAAAGCGATCATATTATTTATACCATAGATCGAGCGGTTGAATTGATTTCAAATAGTACAAATCAAACAATTACGGTGCCCGGAACTTACACCCCACCAACCGTTTAAATAATGTACTGTATTTAGACGGTTGGTGGGGTGTAAGTTCCGGCCACGAACAATTCTTACGGAAAAATTCGCTTCAAGTAGGTACCACAGTAAAATAATTGAACAATTGAATAGTTAGTATATTACTCATTTGCAATTAATGAAAAAAAATAATAATTGAAATATTAAATAAGAAGATTTCTCTTTAAAGGAGAAGTAAACATTAGCTGAGCGGATTAATGCTCACAAAGAATACGTTGCTTGGCTCAAATCATAATCTTTGATTACAATTGCGAGCGAGTTTGTGAAGCTGACACGGGATTACTGTAAAGTTAATGCATAAGTCCATTTCATAAAACGAATGTAAGTGTAAAATGTTGATAAATAATCGCATTTTCAATTAAATTTATTTTGATGAAGTTGTCACCCACTAGCACTACTACTGAAAAAATAATGAGAGATGGAGTGAGGAAAGTGTCACAGTTAACATGCAACTGCAGGAAACTTCCAGCAGACTAAGGGTAAATGAACAAGAGCTGCTCAGAAGAGTCGACACTGAAGTTAACGTCGTTCACCTCTGTGACACATCGAAATCCATATAGCTCCGGTGAATGCTGCGTAACTCCCTCTCGTCTGGAGCGCTTCTTCAATCTGCGAGCTCATTCATAACATCTTTTGAAGAAGAACACTGAAAGCTCTTAATTACAATAATCGTACAGGTATACTATCGATCACTCTGTATAATTGGAGTACTGGTTTTGACTCTTAATATCAAATTTTTCATAAGAACTATTCTCAGTGCTTTCTTTTAGTTTCGTGTTGGTGTGTTATGTAAATGTCATGCGTTTGTGAGTAGTTCGATGTGCTGACGAAGCAATTTAAAGTGCAAAACAACATCATTCAACGTCATGCTACCAGCTCTATCAGTTTACATGATGAGAAAACTTGCATATGTTGTAAGATGACGATCACAAGTTCTTTTGATAATGGGGCATGACAATAAACAGAAACGTCTTGCGTCGTCACTGGCGCATCAATAGTTGCCTTGTTGAGCAGGTGCAGATCAAACCGTGCATGTTTAAGTTGTATATAAAAATTAATCACATTATGTTATGCCAATATTTTGACAACTACCTGTCACGTGCTTGCTGTTCAGCACACCAGAGGGGAGATCCATGTTTAATGCTACAGTGGAATTTACTTATATCGGTTTCGCTTGTACCGGTAATTTTTGCCGGTCCCAGAGCATATCTTCCCATACAAATAAGTTCGTATATACCGGTAATAGAATCAGCAGACCTGTCATCAGAAAATGGGCTAATTATGATCAATTCAAGCGACAAAAATGTGCTAAAAACACTGCTTGAATATTCATAATCTGACTTCACTAGCTGACGCGCATGTTAGCTACGCTTCCTGGCGTCTAATAACGCTAAAGGAGACTATTCTTTTTGTACCAACATTTTGAGAGCAATGAAAAAATTTCGCTTATACCGGTATTTTCGTGTAAAATGGTCAAAATACCGGTATAAGCGAATTCCGCATATATCGGTATTTCACTTATACCAGTAATTTTGGCCAGTCCCCCAAGTACCGATATAAGTGAATTTCACTGTACATGTTTAGCGTGTTCAGGTCAGATACTCCCTCTGTAACTGAATTGCACGCAACGTTGCTATTCAGCAAGCTACCGTGCTTGAACACCCGCGCTCTTTGACTAGCTTTCATTTCAATGACAGAAATAATTAGCAATTAATATTTTATAGTGTCTGATTATGTTAAAATGTCATAGAGCTAATCAGAGCAGTCGAACAAAAAGCGCACAAAAATGGATCCCTAATGCAGTATATAGAATATGACTTTAATTTACTGACTACGCTAATATTGTATCGAGATTAGCTTTGCATAACTCTGCCCAGAACGCAATTTTTCTACAAAAGAATTACGTGATCCATAAATCTTAATTAATTCAAGGATAACTGGCTTTCCTATCACTGCCCACAAATCTTCAAGGTCCTCATGCACTTCTTTCAGTCATCACATAGCAGAGTTATCTGAGTGAGTCAGAGCAATTCCTGAGCTACACCAAGAACTCAAAAATAATCTCTAGCACACTTTTCTTTGAAAACATGACCGAAAATAGAATAGTCTCGAGCCTTTATAAAAATTGACTAAATATAGCTAAAATTGTTGTCACATTGCTCAGTGTTTATAGTCGCTGTAAGTACACTTCTTTATCATTTGTTTCACAACAATACAAAGGAAAAAATTACGCACTGAACTACACATCTTTCAAAATTCATACATTGCTGCTGTAATTCTGCAATTTAGTGATAATTTGTGATCTTGCGGATGTTTGAAATGGTTTAACAAAGTACAGTTGATCACGATCAGTCAGTTGCTTCGAAACGATGCACAGGACAGCCAACAATTGCCCTGTTATTCTGTGATTCAACAGCCCCTTGCATGCCTCCCTTTCTAGAACAGCAACAAATTCATCCTAAAAAGCATAAACTAATAAGGGATATATTCTTTATGTCAAAATTGATGTTAGATTGAGGATAGTGAGGTATAGGGATATACAGAGTATCTCAAAAGTAATTAGCCAGTTCCAGGAGTAAGTTGGTTGAGGGGGTGGCTAGTTACTCCTGAAATACTTTGTTCAATACCCACACTATCCAAGCCATTTGGGCACATCATTTCAGAATGAGATGAGTCTACCATTAAGCTGTAAATCAGGTTGAGGTGGCAAAAAACTGTCAATTATTAATTTATACCCTTCTCACTTTCATAATGAAACTTTCCAACTCAACGGAGCCATTATCCAAGTTAAATCAATATGAAAAATACTCTCACTGATTTGAAACGCGTCATTATTTAGGTAAAATAGTTCATTCGAAATTTTGTGAAAGCTATTTGAAATGTACTATCAGGAGTTTCACTTTGACAGAACAAAATAAATAAGCGACGTACCCCTTGCGCGAATATACATAGTGCTTTATATTTCCATGTCACAGAATCTCTCTCGATAAATGTATACACCAGGATATGAGGCTGTAGGGCTTTATTAAAAGAATTTTGCTCCCAAGTAAGAACAATCAATTTTGAGAGATCGGTCAGGCAAACTGAAACTGTATAAGAGCACTTATATAGAACCCTTAATGAACATACTAGAAGCTTTGATCACGTGACCTGTATGACATGACTCATTCTGGGAATTATGAGAAGCTTCTAAAAATCCCTCACAAACTTCGCTGTCCTATGTGGTACGGAGCGCAAGCCGTCATAGCTATGGAGTGAACAATACAACGCTATGATCAAGAAAACGATGATCAATGCTTACCCAATAAGCGTGATTGAAGCGAACAGACATCTTGTTCAGTTTAGGCAAATCGCTGTTGATCGCGCTCAGCACAGCAAAGATTAAATAGGCAAATGCATAATTATGCGCCAGTATTCCTTCCTTTCTACGCTCATAGACTAATGCTGGATTAGCCAAATACGGCAATGCGGCGCTTTGTAGATATCTGAAAAGAAGCGGAGCAGTAGAGGCGAAACTTGTCCATGGAGTGTGCAAAGACTCAATCCCAGGGCCCTATTTTACTAAAGCCTATAGACTGAAATTCAAGAAAAGCTGGCTGCAGCTCATACCATCCATCTTAGATTTAACTGAATGAGTGTTAGCAAAACAAGGCACAGCTCGTGATCACAAATATTTGGATGTTACCTTTAATTACTAATTTGTATGACATAAATGATAAATAAAACTTAAAAAAGCATATTAATGGTGTGGCGGGGTAGTAAAGAACATGCCCTAAATGCCACATTGGTTATGTTACTTTTTAATCATTCGGTATTTTCTCCTACGCATTACTCATTCTCTTTCTCACCTTTCCTGTGCTCGCTTATTTTATATAAGATGTGGCGAGCTACGAACAAAGGCGGTTTACCCATCTCACGGCCTAGAACACAGCTTACAGCCCCACCCTATTACAATGGAAATAATCAGAAAATTTATTAAAACAGTATATGCTTTATTAAACGCAAGAAATGAAACACAGTAACAATTGAAAAGCTTGAAAAACGGTAGACAATACAATATATATGTTCAATTACGGTTAGCAGAAGTGTCTTCAAATATTTATCCCTTACTATAAACTCTTCAACGTAAATTATACCTGTCCACATCATCTGGTTGAAAGTTGATGGACTTCCACTTGTAAGCCCTCACCGCGACCAAAGCAGCCACTTGCCTCAAATGCTCCAAATCTTTATGCTCAAACACCGACTCAATTGAATACTGTAACCATTTCCAAATGGTGGGGCGATGCTCATTCCCAAAACGACGCAATATACTCCTTTGTGGCACTAAAATTAGTATATATTATAGTTTGATATGTCTCTGTTACAAAGTTAAAATAATAATAACTAAAAATGCTTGGGTTTATGTTGGCACATATTTATGAATGTTTATCTAACAAGTGACATTTTTTGCTCCTTTCTATTACATTTGGATGAAGATTTTGCCACAGAATTTTAAACTTTCAGCAAACAACGCAAAAAAGTGCTGATTTTAAAAATCTCCAACGCTCCAGTTGAGAAACATTTAATATTTTTCCCCTTAAAACACTAAATGTCCAATATTCAAACGTGATATTTTGAACCCCACCCTCAACAGTAGCTATGAAAGGAGTCATTACATAAAATAGTCCCTTTTTAGGCATACTTTAATCATTTTAGACTGGTGCGTATATACGTGCAACTATAGCTATTTATGGTTAGTTAAATTAAAAGTGATGCTTCTCTGCTACTACTTAGCAGCCTTCTTTTATATTTTAATCAAGTCAACAGAAACATCCACAGTAAAAATATCTAAAAGCTCACGAGTGTCACTATTTTCATGCGCGCAAAGATCTATGCAGAACAATTCTATTATTTAATGACATTCACTATTTTTCTAGATTAAACACTAATAACTTTAAATCAAGATGTAAACCACAAACCCATATTTGGTATAGCTTCCAATCCAGATACATTGCTATCCGCCAAAAATCTTAGTGAACGCTCCAAATCGCCTCTATCACGCGGCTTTTCCCTGTCGGCCAGTATCTTGAGCAACTGCTGACCAAAACTGGGCAGATTCTTAGGAAAATCACTCAAATCGAGCGAGTTGGACTGACGAAACTTCATATAGCAGTCAATGCAGTGCAAAAACGTCAGCAGATCGTTGATTTCCGCATTTACAGCCAACTTCAAGCCATGAGAAAGGATTTCCGCCAGTTCTACAGGTGTGAATAGAAGACTGTTCATGCCCTGTTCCATGTTAAAAACAGTCAAGTGCTTGAATATCTGAAAGTAAAAATATTTCTTTTACTCGTGGTGAAACGCGCGTAACAACATGTGATTAAGTGACAAAACATAAGTGAGACGCAACAGGAAGTGAGCCCGCTTTTTATCAGCTTGAAATATTCTGCTTAGAGCTAATAATGATATGAACAGGAGCAAATCAATACCGAAATTATCTCAAATACTAGTATAATCTGCGTAATTGGATAAGTTTCAGAAATAAATAATCAGTTGTGATAAATAATGAAAAAACTTACTACGTTTACATGATAAGAGAATAATTAGTTTTGCATGCTCAGGTACCAATACTCGAATACCTTTGTCGCAACAACCGTGCTTATATTTTTTATTTTAACTTCACAGTATGAAGGGGAATTAACCAATTTTCACTTGGAAGGCTAAATATCGGTGCATTGTGATGTACACGATTTGACAATTTTCCGCGATATTTGGTCCAAAAGTGGTTGCCTTCGCCATGCGACCACAGCTAAAGAATTCTCACACAGAACTAATAAAATTAACTGACCGTGAAGAACGTGTTGGCTTCCATGGTCTCATACCGCTCAACGAACCACTTTACGATGGATTTCTTCGTTGAAGAAGGCAACGGACTGCGGTAGATTCGATAAAAGTGACCAATGAAGAAGAGATAGTTGAAGTAATCATATGGCTCGATCAAGGAAGAATTGGAAAGGAGCCAAGAAGTGGCGCCGTCCCGCGCCCTATTCATTTCCCGTAGTTTGTACTTTGGAAAAAGACGCCGACGCTTCCCTGGATGGCCTGCAAATGTACAAATAACTATGAAGCTTAACCACTTGAATTTTATTTGAAACTATCATAATCTATAATGCTAATGAAAAACTAAAAAAATCGGTAACATCATCTCGCTGATGTCTAAAAGTGCGGCATCTGAACGCTATTTTAAACAATCAATCGTATTAATAAAAAGTCCCAGTTATTCGCATTCACAAATTTTCTGACAAATGCAATCACACATTCTTCAAATACAGACAAGTGATCCTGAATGATTACTCGGTCAGCGGTTGTGACGCGAATTTAACATTTCTCGCAATCGCACATTTCCCCCTATTTAGTGCATTGTGCTGTTTTATTGCAATATTACTAGACCTGGACCGTATTCCACAATGCTAAAATAATTCATCTAAAATTACGGCCCACTATAAATATATTCAATATGCTGCGTTATTTTAATGAGCCTTAACCTTGAGATTGCAAAAGATTAATAGTCTTTATATTTGTGAATAAGGACTCGATAATAATTTCAATAGGAGCGCCGATATCTGCAAATATCAATAAAAAATATGCATGATACCCTGTTAAGAACCAGTCAAACGATGATCTCGTCGAAGCGTGCGCCGAATAAGCGCCTAACACGCGCACAAAATATATAGCCTATCCCCTATATGATCATACAAAATTCACCTATTTGCCCTAATCAGAATTTCGCGTATCTGTGTGGAAAGTTTCGCGGGAAAGCTAAATAGTTGTGCGCATGTTAAGGTAGCCGCTTGTGTATATTGAGAAGAGATTTTTACCTAAAATGCTGAGACCGTCGCGCCACTCCTGATGAGTTAAACTGGGCAGCCTCTTGAGAAATTTGACAACATCAAAGTTCATTCGCTTTTGGTGGTCACGTCGTCTCATATAAAGGGCGATGAATGGGGGATAATCTCCAATCTGCAATACGACAAAATAACACTATTGGCACGTAGCCAACAAAAACGACTATAGTGGAATTCGATTATGCCGGTGTCAAAGGAACCGGCCAAAATTACCGGTATAAGCGAACTTCATATTATGAGAACATACGCTTAGGGACCGGCTAAAATTGAGCAGAAAAACTACAAACCGACCGGCAGTAATTCGTGTCGTTTCTCGCATTGACTCGCGTTCGAACTTGTGCTCGGACCAGAGTTTTCACTTGCACTTTGACATAAGCGACGGACTCCGTAAAAAAGCATAACTGCTGGCCGCTTTCTATATCGCACAATTTGTAGGTTGTTGTTGGTCGTGCTAACGAAGCGGCGCACACAATTTATGGAGAAGCGTTGCATCAGAGATGCTGACATCATCGCCTGCGCTGAAGCATAAACCGAAAATTAGAACAAGATCATTTTAACAAAAAGAATAGTATCTTTTCGCTTTCAAAGTTTTAAATTAAGATACGTTGAAATCATTTCAAAGAAATTCATTTTGAGCGCTGGCGCGCGCGTAGTTGTGGCTCAAAGATTGCCTGAATTATAAGCGCTCTGAGACGCGTGCTCGTTTACTAGCTTCAAATTCGAGTGGTTCACGATATTGCGATGTAACGATGACTGATTTGGCATGAAATATTTGTGCTTTTCTATATTTAAATCAATGGGTGGTTTATTGTGTTGCAAGAAATGTTCCGAAGCATGCAACGCTGACGATGTAAACGGCCACGATATCTGAATAAAGTCTGCAATAAAATGAAAGACAACAAAAATTCTATACTTTGAGCATTTCGAAAAATGCAGCGTCTTCGCTACATCCCCCAGACGGAAAGATGTTCTGGTGGCTTAAAGGAATCAAACACCGACAGTACGCTATTTCTTTGTGTTTACGACTGTATAATTAACAATATGCATTAAAGATCTCAACATGTAACGATTATTATTTTTATAGTCTGAATATTTCTTGTCTTTTCATTTCGCCCTTAAGAATTTCAGTTAAGTCGTCCCGGATTTGTAACGCAGTACAGCATGATTTCTGACAATAGCACATCTACAGTTTATAATCAAGAATGAGAACAGATTAAATTAAGTGAAAACCTCATAGACGTTATTTCGTATTTTGATGACAATATTTTCGCGGATCGCGAGCAGATTAGAGCACAAGCTTAAAAGCATGCGCTTAACCACTTTTCAAACAAACATTTTCTTTAAAAATTGACTCTAGAAGAACAATAGTATTGCACTGCCAAAACCGATTTTAAAAAATCACGAAATAAGGAATATTGCACAAATTACGATGTTGTACTGGTAATGATGTAAAAAATTGTATGTATTGTGCTTAATTTGTCAGTAGCAGCTGGTGGCAGTAAGGCATGCACTGTGGCTAGCCACTTTTTAAAATGTTACCCCTTGCTTCGACTCTGGAATCAGTCCTGAAGGAGCCGCTTTTATGACTCAATGTATCTCTTTCAAGAGATATACAATAGAATCGAGTTTTGTACTCCTAACTCGATCTAATCCGGGCGCCGCGCCTATAGTGCTTAAATAGTGAATGTTTTAAGAGATTGAGCAAATTATTACGCTGATATTTCACTAGTTCGGTTTTAATATTATCCATAAGACGCAACGATTTGGCAGCTGTCGCTGCAAAACTGTTCTCTAAACGCAAAAAAGAATGCGTAGGCGGCAAAAGGACAAAGTAACGCAGTTAACTCTTATCTTGATAAGAAATAAAATGCGTGCAGTGACGTACTTGTGCCAAAGTTGCCCACTCAAAAATTTATCTTCTAAATCACAAGTCAGCGGAGGTGTTGAGGAGCGGCCGCTGCGAGGCGCGCCTTTGTCCTTTCACGTTTGTTTGTTTAATCACTGATACCCACAGCTATTCACATCCTTGTGTGGGATGGGCTTGTGCATCGCTTATGTTTGTAGGCGATGGAGGAGTGGCCATTTCAAACAACTGAATTAATCAATGTCAATGGATGAACATGATTCATGATATATGGGGAAGGGTGACTGCTGGCGTCTGAAGGGACATCGTTCGCTCTATCGCTGTATTGAACGCTCGACAAATGCATTGAATTATTAGACCACACAAGTTCAGAATATCACACAATCACAGTCCGTTTATACCCCGTAATTTGCAATAGCACTGTAGACTTAATGTTAAAATTTAGAGAAACACCGTGACGAATTTATAGCTTTGATATTGTTACAGTTGAAAATGTTGCAAAGGACACAACTTTTCAAAAATGCTAAATTCGCTCAATCGAGAAAGAAAATAAAGGTTCAGAAACACTGAGAAAATGAGTCGATCAGAGTTTCAGGCGATTAATAATGAATCAGGCAAAGCATTTCATGATGTGATTCAGCCGCCCCTTGATTTCATTCGCGGAATAATTTTTGCCGTTTCGCCTCTCCCTTACGAAACTTTTCATTGACAGACGTCTATCTCTGTACTTGCGCTCTTGGCCTCCTATTTCTCGTCCGATCATTGATATTGAAAGTATAGTACTTATGATCGTGCGATGGCCAGCCCGCAGCAAGCCGCGCCTCTTTGTGGGCGAAGATGTGCTTATCTCTACTACCCCCCCGTTACGGCTTTATTTTATCATCCATGTCATAAACTGGCCTTGATGATTCACCTTTGCCGTTTGTATAAGACGACCAAGTATGCAACGGTCAACATTAGCGCTCTTGCGGTATCCATTTGTGCGGTTGTAAAGCGCACAGCTGTACATTCCCTTACTTTTGTTGGCTTAGCACCATCAAATAGCAGTGAAAATGAGCCACGGTATGGTATTTCTTAAATGTTCCATTTTATATACTTTTGCATACATTTAAATATGAAGCCGATCAAATTACTCATTGTCAAGTCATGAGCTGTCATAGGAGATTAAAATTTATAAATATCCTAATGTTAATAACTAATGCAAACTTACGTTGATATCGTACAGAATCGTACTGTCCAATTGTATTATGATAATACGGTATCAGATTATTTGCGGAATATAGGTACGCTTTCCAAATTTACATCTCAAGAAAAGTATAGCCAACACACTTTGGGACATGAACTTCGATATTGCTATCTATTTAAAAGTGATTCTTGAGATTTTTGCAGATTGGAGACTTTTACTAATATATTTGAATGTGAAATGAGGTCTGCTCATAAAAATGGTATCTTTCTTAGCCCCCGACCTACACTGACCTAATATTAGAATTGTAGAGTGGCTCTATTTGCTTTAAAATAGAGAGATATACTCCTCGGCGATTGATTAGTGCAGCTAATTCAAAAGGAGTGCATGTCAACCATACCCTATCCCACCACTCTACTCCCTATATTGTTGACTGCAACGATTAACTTCAAAAGCTTGCAGACGGTGCCCATCCGCATACAAACGGCCAACATTACAAGATTGTTTCGCGTCATTCCGGTAAAGTCCTGGACGTAGAAGGCGGATCGTATGAAGATGGCGCTCACATCATCCAGTACGATTTTAACGGAGGGGAGAATCAACACTGGCGATTCCAACACGTCTCGCATGACACCTACATGATCATTTCGGCCAAGACCAATAAGGCGATCGACGTGCCCCAACAGAGTCACGAATGTGGCGTCCATATCAAGCAGTGGTCATGCAATTCTGGGTTTGTCTTTATTTCGGCTTCGGCTTATAAGGGAAGAAGATGACTTACCATTTTTTTGTTAAATCTTAGCGCACTTGTTAACAAGTCACCAGGGTACTATTTCACTTAAGCTTAGTTACTGCAATCTGAGATAAATATCATATTACGGTATGAAGTCTCAATCATATATTAATTACTTTTACCAAAGGTATGCGACGCAGTCCACTTTTCTCAAATTTTTGTGACTGAACTTCAGTGAACTGGGACACGGGTTTGATGCGGGCTTCAACTGGGTGCTGCGGCTTCAGTACTCAAACAAACTGGAGATTTGGATATAGATCAAAGGCAACATTTTTAGACCAAACCAGTCGTTCCATCTCGAACCCGTTGGTCACGGCTACGTGCGAATTCGCGCTGTGCACAGCGGAAAGGTATTGGACGTGAAGGGCGCTTCGTACGACAACTGCACGCCCATTATTCAGTGGGACTCTTCGGACGGCCACAACCAGCACTGGCGCATTGAGCACGTCTAACTAGCCTAGGCATGCATGTCGGCCTCCCATTATAACTTATCCTTAGCTTAGGCATGCAGTTCGCATCGGAATATTTGATTAGAAAGCGCGCTTATGCGCTCTGACTCCATCTACGTCGATTTGCGACGGCACACATTGTCACTATCTTGAGCAATTTCACAAACTTTAGGGGCATAACAGTCGTGATTGTAAATGCGGCGAGCGCGCTGATCGGTCTGTAACGACGTGCACGCAAAGAATTCCCGGCACGACATCATATCTGTTCAATCGCCACGTTTGCAGCAATTGCATTCACTAAAGTTTTGCTGATAACAGTTGCGTGAATTTCGCCATAGCAATAAGGTCGTTAGCGACAGTATGGGTCAGTGCGAAAGATTCAAGTATGAGAGTTGGCGCGCGTTGCTGCGTCGACGATCAAAGGCTTCGCAGACAGCTAATTGGATCGCTGAAGACGGTTATTTGCCAAAGTATCAAATTCTGAATCCCGTCAAACAATTCATGCGAAAGACACCCGTTTTTGCGTCAGTGTTTATCAGGCGACCAGGCAGTAAATTTGGCCGCCTTCAGTGATCCAATTAGCGCGCTCTTTATGCATAGAGTGCTGAGACAATTTTTGATCAAATATCCCGGTGCGAACTGAAACTTAGGCATATGCTTGCGCATGATCTTCGACTTAGGTGAAATAGTCGGTATTTTAATCATAGGTATATGCAATTTTCATGTTTGTAAGTAAAGACTGTTGCATATTAGCTATTTCGTTGGATAATATCTATTGCTTCTACTCTTATGCTTTTGGCGCTTGTCTCTTGCTAGTGCACAGAAATAATAAACGATATCTGTTCGAAGTTGTCGCAAACTTTACAAAATGAGCTTTAATATGATAAACGCACGACCGAATGAAATATCACTACAAAATATAACTCAATCGTAAATGTCTAGCAATGTCGCCTTTCTCACAGCATCAGCAAATCTATCGGTCCATAACCATTTCATGTGCAGAGAAGTAGGTGGTCGGAGTCGTTTTCCTAATTTATGCACACCTCGTTCTTTGAAGAATATTTCAAATATTGGATGGCTTGAGTAAGCATTAAGGTTGCCACGCAGTCCCAATTTTCGCAACCAGCTTGTCAACCGTTTGCGTGCTTTGATTGCGTCCATCGAGTATACTTCGACAATTAAGGAAAATAATATGATGACAAATAGTAGGTTGCCTACTGCAGTCATTGCACACCTGTTTTCTCTCTTCTGAAATATACTAAAATGTATATAGGTACAGAGGTAAAACGAATAATAGTTTTCTAACAGGCAGACATGCTCATAATAGCAATAACTTCCTGCAACAAAACGGCTCTAACTTACAATAATTGCAGCTTACACAATAGTTTGCACTTTATATCCAAATAGCATACTAAGGTTTCAGCGTTTTTCTCCGCCTTAATATTCACGAAGCAGCCTGGTTTAGCAAAAGGTCACTATGCAAAATGAAAAATATGTCTTCATTAAGAACTGCAATTCGATCTCGTAGAAAGGCTTTATCTTTAACAAGTCAACAAGACTGCGTCTCTTTATGAAGCCCACACATAGTTATTATCTCTATTTACCATCGCAATTGAGATTTATTGCGACATCGCTTCGCTTAATAAGTGAAAACAGGACACAAAGAGAATGAATGAGTACGCGATGATACTTCAAAATGAACTTCACGAGCTTCCTGTCCCGCTGAGGGCGGCGGCAAATTGTCAGGCACTGCAAGTCTCGCCCGGAGAAAGTGACTTGTTTTCCAGGTTGCAATCCAAGGCATGCTGGTATGGGCAAGTCTTGACCGCTTTAGTCGCAGGACGACCCCCTGAACAGGCCTTTCTCTTCTATACCTCAAATGATTGTTTGGAATGAATACACCTCTTTGCTTACACACAACAGATTTGCAAAACATAGGGTTAGCCTTAAAGGTTGCTTGTCATTGTTCCTATGCCGCTCATATATCTTTAACGATTGAAATAAATGTGAACATCTAGAGATTAATTTGTCTATTGCAAGCATGTATGCTCAGTTGTTCAAATGGAACTAGCTCTTAAATGTGCTTCGCGAGAAACTTCATAGGTAAACTCGAAATAAGGACAGTTACTCTTTCAATTTTATATCTTCATCTGCATGCACATGAACAGAGCTAAATCTCAGGAACAGATGGTATAATTGTGCCTTGTGCTGAGTTCAACATCAGGTGAGATAAACTATATAACATCGATCTTTTAGGTAAGTTCTCTGGTCTTTACTTTATTTTGTGCACGTGCATGCGCTGTAAAAATTTTGAAATCTCACATTGACTCCTCATTCTTCCTTTGTTTTCTATGTGCTCTCATTATTTTTCTCTTTGCTTCTTTATCTAATTCAATAAAATCAGGCGCATTTCTTGTAATTAGTTGTTGTTTTCGGTTGCGATTCTCGATGGCTCTGGGCTGTTTATGCTTAGTAGCAGCAGTATGAGCCTTCAGCTTTTAGAATAAAGATTAGCATAAATGAAAACGACTAAGAAATGCGTTCATCGCATCCACTTGCGTCACTAAGGCTTGCCGCCAATTGTTTTCTCAAGGAAACAATCATAACTAAAATTTCAAATTTATCCGTCGCCGCATTGAATATAATGCGATCAAAACATGAAGAAAGCAGAACAGCCAAAGCCACGACTTTGTCCTAACATAGTCAAACATAAACACATGTTTACACGATGGATGATATGAACAAGACAGGGACAAAATTTATGAAAAAAATGTGATTAAAATGTTTAATTTGCAATGCAATCGGCTATCCAACACAAAATTGCGAATCAATCGAAAAGATAAGTGCGCCATACATTTCAAACAGTGCCACGAACAATTATATTTGCACAGAACAAAGATAATAGTAATACATGAGTGACATTTGTTGATATCGCTGATTACGCGTTAACATTGATTGGATTAGCAGTAGCTGGAGTTACGGTGTTATCAGTCCGCTTATTTATATTTATTGTTTTCCCTAAAGAACAATTGCAAAACTTGTTCATAGGCGCAAGCAAAGCAAGCGTCGCCTTGCGATACGGAGGCATTGTCAGTAAAATAAGAATGGGTGTATAAGAGAACGAGTAGAGGTAATTGTAACGGCCAATCATTGACAAAAAAGAACCGACCGGATTTTCAGAAAAAAAGTTTTGGGGATGAATATCAAAAACGAAAAGAATTTGGACTGTGTATAAAAGAACTTTGTCAAATATTGGAACTATCGTTTGTAAAATCAACGAGAGAACCAAGCTGCGGTTTTCTTTGATACGCTTTTTGTTCGCTAAGTGTGTAATCTTACGCAAATAAATCGAAATTTTTATAAGAAGTACAATGCTTAAAATAGTTGATAGGAGCCATGGTATTATAAAATACCCGATGGTTATAATATATTGTACTTTAACGTTCCCAATCTTTACAAGTATACGAGGATCATTGGGTAGAAGAATCAGATAGCATGCGCAACAACAAAAGAAGATTCGACGACGCGTCATAAAAGAATCATACCACGTTGGCCATGCGATAACCAGAAAACGGTTAAGAACTGTCACGAAGAGCGTCCAAACAACAGCACAGGTGCCAATCTTCCCGCTTAACTCATAAAAGAATATTTCAAAGTATATTTTCATCCAAAGCGGAGGATTTCTGTGGTATGTTTTTGCAAATTGGCTATTTCCGTAGAACACAGTCTGCACCAAAATCCCCACAACGTTGCTGAACGCGCCAAGAAAATTTGCGACTGCCTGATTGAGAACAAACCATTTGTAGTCATTCTTTATGTGCTTTTTATCAAAGATTGTCAAGCTGATGACAATCATGGAAAAGACCATTCCCAAAGTTATGCTCAAAAGTTCATCCCAGACGCCCGCGAGACGCGTTATCCACGTTTCTTCTGTGACTTCAAAGAGAGAGGCGTTTAGGTTTGATTGATTCATTGCTGCTACTTCAAACTACAACAATCTGATTAGCTTCAGATTCAAATTAAAGTGAAAGCGGATCTTCAACGACAAAGTTTTTTACAATATTCTCAGGTTCTCGAATATTAATTTGCGCACATTGAATGTACAGAAAGCGATCAATCTGCGCTACGTATGCGACCTCTTAAAATGAACGAAATTTCATCAAGTCAGTCACTTCATGTAATGCAACTGACACATTCGCAGATAACAGCAGCTGGCAGTTGGTGCATACAAGCGGTCATAATAGTTCTGCTTCAACAAAGAGCGCATCTCTGACAATGCAATCTCCACGACGGTGAACGAGGCATAAAATATTTGCTTTCCAAATAACTTTCCCTTGATGTAGGAAACAAAGCCATTGAACGAATGTGTACATGCACGAAATGTTTTGCTAATGACTCAAATATGTATTTCACAATCTATTGAAACTGCAATGACCTGATGCGCGATGGTTTCTATGACAGCTTGGTTAATACAAATGATCTTTGAAATGGAACCATGACGAGCTAATCTTTCTCATCGAGCTTGTGTTCGAGTAAGATACTTGTCAGATTCTTCGCAGAGTTGAGAGAAAAGATTTTAAATTCAGTAGAATCACGCAACTGACTCAAAAGAGCCGGAACACTGACTTGTTAATCTTCGCTTTTGTAGACTGACAGAGCTGTAATACTAGAAACTGTTCCAAAAGCATTATTGCAATGGAAAATGCTGTTCTGCAACAGTTGTAAATACAATTCTGCAATTTCAAATTTCATAAAACTTTACGAGATTCGAAACCTGCAATTTCGCAGTTTTGCAGTTGCAACGGTTTTATGAAACGGGCCCTTGTAGTACAGACAACTGAAGTGCTAGTTTGAAAATACCCGAATGTAGCATGTCAATAATTGGAGACTAATCCGCGCTCCTATCTGGCAGAGGTTTGACTGAATTACACTGTGTCAGGAACATAGAATTGTCAGGAGTTCAATCGTTTGGCCTGTTGTGCATGGCAGCAAATATCTTCTGCTGAAATAAAGCAGGATGAGAGACATCAATGAACCTTAGTAAATACTTAGCTGTTATTTCGCATACAGTGAATTGTTGAATCAAACTTTATTGATCGTTGATTGATATGATCAAGTCTTATGACCGCTTTAAACAATCTAATCTATTTACTGTACATATTGTAGGTCAATGATTGCTGACAGTACATTTGTTTTGTTATCACGCACTGTTCTTGATGGGCTTAGGCAAGCACAGCCTTGATTTATGCTATATCAGCAGGCCTTCCGCAGACGAAGTTAAGTTTTTGGTTGCAAGGCGTCATCTTCCATGCTGATCTCAGCATTGATCCTGATTCTGCCAAGGGTGTAAAAATGCTGACACAGGAACCTGTCGAGAAGTTTGGCTCACCACTTGCCCAGTCAGAAAAACCATCCGTCTAAACGAGTCCAGTTACTCAGTATAGTTGGATGTAAGAGAGGAAGGAATACAATTTGTTCAATACGTTAATTTTCAAAGAAAGACAATAAGAGGTTTTATTAGTTAGGTATGTAAGGGGAATAAGTGTAAACCCCTAGAATTATAACCTTTTTCTTTGGACTTTCGCATTTTAATGTTTGAAGTATACGATAGCGAATGTACCGCCCTACGTCGACTGATGCTAATCTATCGATTAGAAATTTACTGCAATTTATGTTTTTTTAATAATATCAGAATTCTAACTAAAGGTCATAATGTCGGCCCACCGAACTGTTACCGAGAACATTTTTAGCTGCAGTCATTACAAATAATGATAAATCTGACATCAAACTTGTGCGGCGCCTCAGTCCATGCGAAATTTCCATTTCCGCTTCTGCGTAGACCGAACCAGAAAGGAACTGATCCTGTTACTTCTAAATAAATGTTTGCGTCAACGATAATAAAATACGAATCAGTATATGATAAAACATGTGACAATAAGGGCATACGTGTGCATGAATCAGGACTTTGAAGATTATCGCTCCAAGAACTCTTTGCTTAGGAGCTTAGCCAATATTTCATAAGATGACACTCATATTTTTAGAAGTGAAGAAGCTTTTTCTTTTCAAGCTGGTAAAAAACTATACTCCTGAAGCCGCTTGGACCAGCAAAGTGGCATAATTCTTCAGCAGAGTAAAATTTTCCGATTTTTGTCATCATTTAACTCTTAAATATAATTACCAACCTGAAACTGATTTCAAGTTTTCAATTTTTTTGAATACTAATAAACGAGGCGAATTTGGCAGGCATGTTATATAAAGTGAAACTATTTGAATTTAAAGACAGACCTCTTATCCAAGTGCTCACTTTGATGTCGCGAATGCTAATGAGGTTGGCACCGTTGCTTTGGCATCTAGCTTTAGCTTCTTGCCAGGTTAAGGTAACAAAACCGAAAGTATAACAAATGCCGTCATATAATAGGTAGGGGGAATCGGGACATGTTGTGATATTTATATGGGGTTGGGCGTTAATGACGGCGAACAGTGCAAGGAAGACAAATGAAGCGCCTTGGACAAGCATGTTGATCGATTGTTCGCAACGTTTGAGGCGGGTGTGACAAAATTGTTTTTAAATAGTACATTTTTCTTTAGTCTGATGCTGATAAAATGCTGAAGATTACAGAATGACGAAAGACGAACGTCAAAGAAGAGCCTGCTGACGCGATTCGCACGCTTTGTTCAAGAAATGCAACGCGGCACGCTGGCTACCTTTATGCTTTAATGATGTATGATGTGTGAACAAGGATCACCGCGATCAACTGCGTCGAGGCTGGGCGTGAAGGGATAGACGTGTCGAGGTTGGGCGTTAAAACGGAGTGCTCTGATTCACTTTGCAACAGGACTGCCAAAATTTCATTAAAATTATTCTGCGATCTTGTTGTCTTCTTTAGTGTGATTTCCATGCACGTTCCATTCCTACTTCATGAAATTATTGCAATTGTCGCGAGGAGCAAGGGGAACGCCCAAGAGTAAAGTTATCAAAATAATTGTTTAAAAGAAGGTTAAACTGTAAAGGGTCATCTATTACAAGGCATAAAAGATAAATTTTTAAGTGTACACTTATCTTGAATTCAGGACAGAAATAAATGACTAATTTCATCAGCGTGATATAGGCTATTTAAATTTTTGGCTGAAGACAAGTATTTTATGTCATGGCTGCTGCTATTTCGCTATCCACGCTAATAACGTATTCCGGGTTGTTTATTAATGATTCGTCAACAGGTTGGTTATTTCAACCCAACCTTTCCGTCCGGCGAAGCAAATCTCTGTGGGTCTTTCATTCAAAACTCGGATGGTTTTAAAACAACGATTTAAATACATTAAAATCATTTGTTTCGTATTTGCTTACTTGCTTATTGCATATGATGCGAATGAGCAGTTTTATATGGAATACATGTACTATCACCTTGGACTGAATTTTACTCTGTCAAATGTCAGAGGTTGATTGTACCGGATAATGCTGAAAATGAAAGTGTATTGCAAACATTTAAAAGGTGGGCATATTCCTCAATTCCTAAAAACTGCTGTACTTTCACCAAAAGTCTGACGGTAGATGTTTTGTCAATGTTTAGTGACGAAAATATTCTGAAATCAAAGGTACAAGTTGTTCTTTTTGTGCGAGTTCTTGCCTTCATGACAAAATTTTTTCAAGTTGTGTCATTCAAATCGTTGACTTATGTCCAAAACATGAGTAAGACGGCAAAAAGTTCAACCGTCTGCGAGCAAATAACAGTATTCGATAAAAATTAAAATTGGGACGTTCCTTGCTTGATCAGTCCACGGTGAACAGGCTTTTTTGATTCAAATTCCAGTATTATATCGAATCACCCACAGGTAAACACATCTGAGATAAAGTATCGAATTATTTCTGAAAATTCGATTAGATCTCTTGAAATATAAGCGAACAGAAAACTTTTTACGTCCCATCAAAGGTTTTCTTCTTCGAATTGCACTAATCGCAGCATATTAAATACAATACTCATAACACCCGCAAAAGATAGACTGATCCCAAACAGATAGCGTTGCCCTGATTCACTGTTATGCGCTGGCCTGCAAAACTGAATGCGGTACATGGGTGGTGTACGCGCGGTTGAGGGCTAAGATAGCACTTTCTATATCTGCGTAATGGCTCCTATATCTCGCATTTAAGCCTATTTCTAAGCATTTAATATTCCTTCACTTTATTGCTATAACTGCGAGGTGTTTGATCGGAGATAAGCTCGCGTTGTTTCCTTCATTCCTGTCAGCGACAATCATAATTTTGGACTAAAACTGATATTTCAGGAGTAATTGGGAAGAAGCGGTTGTAGGATATTTATGACTGAACCGAAGATGAAGTTATTGGTGTGCTTGTTGTTGGCGTTGACGGCGGTGATTTCGACCAAGGCCGACCGAGTTCTTCTGCTTGTTGATAATTTGAACGTGCGTGAGACGCATTCCATTTACCTGAAGTACTTGCAAGGTAAGCTGCAGACTATTTCACCAATCTTATTTGCTTCAATTTGTTTGCTTTCTATGCTTTTGAATAAAGTGACGATTGCAAAACGAGGGTTAATCTGACATGGTTAATTAAATGAGGTGATCTTTGCTTTTTTGCACTGCATCAATTTTGAGCACGAAAGTGAATGAAATTCTTGTCATCCCTTGTATTTCTCGTATGTATTATTACTTTAGAAAAAATAATTCGCTTCAACAGTTAGCAATTTTGCGCTATTCTTCCCTAGTAAACAGGGCGCATCGAGTCATATGAGTTTGATTTGTCTTTTGTTGCATAGAATGGAGATTTGTTGTATCCCAAGCAAAGTTAATCGAGTCTGAGTGTGTTCATAAAGGAAGCTCTAGCGTTGAAAATCTTTTAATAAGTCACGAAGAATTCGCGTATTTCATTGAATTTCTTGAATGAAACTGTACTTTCGTGCATCTCATTATTTCACTTTTCCTTTTCTGTATCAATTTGTTATACTAGGTGTGCGTGACTTAAAGGTTTCCAATTCTTTCACTTTTCAACTCTTAATTGGAAGTAAGCTTTATGAAGACCTTTAGTCTTTGTTTTATGATGATTTAATGTTTTTTAGTTGTATAAATACCATGGTATGCTTAGAACGGTTCATGAATTAGGTTATGTCTTCCACGATGAACTGATTTCTGAATAGAGATACGTTGTTATGCGATGGGATAGTGAAAGGATAACTAATAAAATCTTATTTGTTAACCATACTGTTCTGATGGGAAATGTAATTGAGAGGTCGTCTTTGTTGAACATTTGAAATATTCAAAAATTACGTAATTCTCTTGCAAAACTTATTTTATCATCTACTCCGTTAACCTGTAGAAATGAAAGTAGCAGATTGTCAGGGAATATAGCTTTAATCCACTCCAAACGCTCTATGGTCACCTCATGTAGGCACCGAAGAAAGGAAGTATAAATAGGAGGAAATTGTTTTAGATCGTGGCCACACGGTGTCGCTCAAGTCGGCTGATGACCCATCGCTCGCGTTGATCAAGCACGGCGAGTTCATCTACGAGCACCTCATCCTCTTCTCGCCCTCTGTCGAAGGTAAGGTATTGGGCGATTCTGTTGGCGGTCCATGCTAAACAGCTTAAAGTGCTGTTTACACAAGCATCTAAAATCAGTAAAATGTACATGTTACATATCGCGTACTTTAGCTAATGTAGTGTTTACCGCAATGCTAAAGAATACTATCAAAGCACGACGTTAGCAGAGGCACGCGATATGAAACCGACCCAATATGTTTAAAATCTACCGAATATCCTCGCATAATCTTAAGCGCATTGGGCTAATTCGACGTCCGCGTGTGTAGAGGATTTCTCAGGCGTAACAGTTTATTGACTATTTTGCAACCCCTTTAAATGACGCGCATTTGTTTGATTTTGATAACAGCGGTGTTGATGGCGATACTTTTCAGAATTCGGCGGCTCCATCAACGTTCAGGAGATCACCAAGTTCATCGATGGCGGCGGAAACGTTCTGGTCGCCGCTAGCTCCGATATCGGTAAGTTGGCCTCTGCTTATATCTTCCTCTTTTTTCAATTTAAGGCTGAAATCAGGCTTAAATAGAGAAACTCAAGTAATTGCTCCTTCGCGGGAGCCATCCAAAAGCTACAATTATCCAAGTCTTGCAATAATGTGGGGTACCATTTGGCAGGTTCTACTGTACAGTATAGTCAAAATTTACCGATCAGTAACAAGAAATCGTTGATTGTATTAAGGTAAACTGCTTCGAAAGGCGATAGCACTTCTTTTTATCAATTTACTCACGAAAAAACCGAGAAACGACTATCATTCTTAGTCAAAAACATTGTTCAAGCTCGAAATAGTTTTAGCGAATCATTATAATGCGAGTTTGTTTAGGTGGTAGATTTTCAATTAGGTACTTCCATAGAACATAATGGGAATTATACCGCACGTATTGCATTTGCATTAAAACTTGAGCGCATGTCACACAGGTATAAATGTAGCTTTATGCACACACCCACACGCATATCCTTTGGCGATTACTAAAGCTATGTGCATTATTTTCACCTAAGAGCTCTACAAATTGAGCAAGCCTATAAAATTTCAGCTTGGTTGATAAATATCTATTAGATTGTCCAATGGGGTTTTTACAACTTTCTCTCATTTGAAAATAAGGCTATTGAGGGTATCGGAAAGATTTGTATGACAACTTGACAGTTGATTAATTGAAAAAACGAAACGAGGGATATTACAGTACATTATGTTCTTTACAGGTGACGCCATTCGCGACTTGGCGACGGAGAATGGCTTTGAATTCGACGAGGAACACACGGCTGTCATCGACCACTTGAACTATGACACCGTCTTGGACGACGGCAAGCACACCACTATCGTCGGCGACTCTAAGTACGTTTTCGCTTTTCTCCGAAGAAGCAACCTATGAGCTATTTTCAAGAAGTAACTGTGAGGGTAGATATTATTGACTGTTATTTAATTAAGGTGAATTGGGTGGTTCGGTCAACCATCCAATATTTCTACCCACATGGTACCTGATGGTGTAGAAGGGCAATGTATTACCGTGTAGGACGCTTTGTATTGAAGCACGCTACTATTTGCTGATTGCTTGTGCATTTTTACAAGTGAGTCAAAGCATCGTCGTCGCGGTTTTGACAGCGCGCGACATTTCCGCCTACGCAGGAGTACCATAATGGGCCGGTTTCACATCGCGTACTTTAGCTAAAGTCGTACTTAAGGCCTATCCTTCATCATTGCGTCAAGTACGTCTACCTAAAGTACGCGATGTGAAACCGACCCAATAAATCTGTCCAGAAATGAATATCCTGATATTCATGTGTATTGATCCTCAGCATACAATATTGTTCCTAGCGTACGAGGACGGTACGCCTCACATTCCGGATTGCGTTATAAGACGCCACACGCGCATGCCTTGGTTACATACCGTATCATATGCATGCGCGTATGGCGTGTAATAACGC
>NIUQ01001229.1:0-33702 GCA_002796945.1 Plectus sambesii | reverse complement strand
ATTCTCCATCACCTGACGGATTTCAGTATGATCCATTCGTCATACCACAAGTAGAAGACAAACAGGCAACCTTTATATACACACATTAGAAAAGGAACGATTTGTTTAACTCTTCAAATTCAGGAAGCAACATTCGCAATGGTCGATAAAGCATTCCTATGATTTTTAGGTGTAAAGATTAAGGAAATGACTAGACGAATTTAAGAAATATTTGGATAACTTCACGAAATCGTTGGATGAATTTGTGAAATCATAAAACAAATCAAAGCAATACGCTGTAAATGATCGTGGCGGACGCGTCTGCCGGTGTAGCTGATGTAGTCGCGTAGCGACTAAGACCACACACTATGTTGCTTATCAATCATATTTTATAACTGCGTTAAAGCAAAGCGTACGCTGCAAAATGGCAATAGAGAGTGTCAATTGCAACAGTTCATACTCTGACGCTTATTTTGCTTTATCATCCAAACGCATCTTTCTCTGTGATTGGAGTTAAACAGTAGGACTAATTTAAAAGCATATGTTAAAATTGTTAATGTAACATTATCGTAGAGGATAGAATAGTCGTTAGTGCTGTTGGCTGTTCTGTTATGAAGTATTTTCTTAGGTAATCGCGTTTCAAAAATCAAAATACTATTGTGATGAATTTTAGAAAAATGTGCATTGATTCTTTGATCTTTGTGTTAATGTTTTGCAGTCATGTGGTAAGAGGGATGGATATGAGATAACAATGCTTATATTTAAAACTTTATTCAGAGCTACAAAAAAGTATGTAAAACATGGGCATGGATTCAGTTTATAAAAGTAGACCTCAGCAAAGAATATGGCACTTATGCGTTGCAAGATTTTGCTTGACCAATATAATATCAAACATGGAAGTCTGATTCAGTTATCCAAATTAAGATGACTATAGTCAGAGAGTTTCTAGTCTCTGTTATTGTCAATGTTTGAGATAATTTTTATCACTATGTGATTATTAAAATCATATAGCAACGTAGACATTTTTTGTATACCACAAACTTTTGGTTGTCATCCGTAGGCGTTTATTGATAAGGGATATTTAGCCAAATTATTTTTCAAAGCTCACAACCACCTTTTCAATATCATACAGAATCCGTGTGGTTACATAATTGCAGCAACTCCTGTCTCCATGTTCATGTCTATAAAATTGCTTATGAAGCTCTAAAGAAATGATGTCGCCGGTACCACGCGACTCAGAAAAGAACATGGATTTTTGGTATTCGAGTGAAAAATGGAAAGACATCCTTGGAGCAGATGAAGCTGAAACGATCTGCGTTCCTCCATGTCTTGACGTTTTGAAGACTTGGAAACGAAATGATCTTGATGAAGCTCCGAATTTGGCGCCAAATATTTTGGGTCAGAAAGGAGAAGCAGCATTCATGCAAAAATTCAAAGAACTGAGTATAGGCGGAATATTGGTGTCTGGTCTACGAACACGCGACCTCGTAGCTGGTCACACTGTACGAAATAATGTTGTTAAACACGGCGAATGGGACGCCATTTTTTTCCACCAAAATCGCGGCATTTTTGTCATTGAGGTAAAAGCAACCGAAATGAACGATGAGAGTATTGTTAACAAACGGATGGAGAAAGCAAAAACTCAATTAGACAGGAATATCAAAAATATACAGCAATCTTTTCTCTCACTATATCAAAAGGAGTGCACTTGCATCACTGGATTCATCTGTTTTCCATTCCGAAAAGAAGATCGCAAAATTTATGAAGGTTATAAGGTCATCGATAAATCGGCATTGAATGATCAAGCTATCTTTAGGAAGTTCTTTGAAACAGCAAGGAACGAAACGATGACTGAAGTTTCCTTGCTTCGTTCATTTGTGGCTGAGTTCGTGTGCTGCCGGTCACAGGTCGAGTTCCACTCACAGGCTTACAACGCCATGCAAGTTGCCACTTGGATTATGGAACAAAATATTGCACAAAAGCAAGATCCAACAAAGGTAGTAAATATGCCCGGAAATGGACCATCTGGGAATATTACCCTCACAGCACAACAACTCGAAATTGTTGAAAGCAGAGAAAAGTGCATTATAATTTATGGTGCTCCCGGATCGGGAAAAACGCTCATCCTGATGCTCCGCGCTCTAAAAGCTGCCATGGAAAAAAAGGCAGGCTCTGTGTTCGTGTTTGTAAATGAAAAGCTAAAAGCAAAATATGAACAATACTTCTTTGAGGAAAGGGCTAAAATCTTTGTTGACGATGCTAACAACATTGATAGAACGCCAAACGTCCAAACAATAGACAAGATAAACTTTGCTAAACCAGAAGATGACGTTTTCTTTGATGAAACACCTGTAGAAGATTTTCATATCGAGAAGGTTGAAAGCAGAGTTAATTGTAGCGGTAGCACTACAGTTGTGTTTACTGGATTGCATAAACCTGGCGAAGCAGTCGCTTCATTTCGTCTTTATAGACCACGACTAAAAGAATTCAAACATTTTGAACTGAAGAAAGTGCTTAGAGGTACTGGAAACATCTTTGGAGAGTGGGGACATTACTATCCACACGGCATCACAATTGGGCACAGTATTTATGGAGGCGCAGTAAAAAGTTATAGTTTTGATAGGCTTGAACAAGTTCAAAATGAGATTGCAAATAAAATAGCTACTTTGACAAGCGCAAATATTAATAATATAGATATGCCATCATTGAAGAAGGAGCACATTGCCGTCATTACGTGCGATGATAATGATTCGAATGAGATGAGAAACTATCTTGATACGAGGGATATCCGCTGTGGTGAAGTCAGCGAGCAAGCACGTAGGTTAAAAAGTACCAGTATTGTGGCTGTTGACGCTTATCTGAATACTCCATCGTATGAGTGGCCAATTGTATTCATAGTACTGAAGCCGGGCGTCACAAAAAAAGAAGTCCTGCCGATTGCTGCTTCTCGGTGCATTGCTAGTTTAACTATCATCATATACAAGAAAGGTTAGTGATGCACTTAAGTATTCATTTATGATTATCTATACATTTCAGAGCTAAATGGCGTCTCAAATAAGGTTACTGAGGTTGCTTTGAACAAATACCCTAAGGTGTCTCTAGCTAAATACCGCAGAGAATAACTTCAAAGGGAGCTTGATAATAAGGGGGTGCATGGGAGCCGCGCTCTCAAAACGTATTTAAGACAGACAAACAATATGCATATACCAGTTATATGAACAGTTTCCTATGCGCCTTCGGGCTTTTCGCGGCAAAATTAAACATTTCGTCTCCTTTAAAGAAATACGATATGCGAAACTCTTTCTTTACATAGAATGTTCTAATAAAGATTAGCGAAAATTAATCAGGCTGAAAAATATTTGCTGAAAACTTAATAGAATACTAAAATTATTATATTTACAATTCTGTGTCACCGTTAAGTATAATTATAGCAACAACGCCTTCGATCAGAGCTGATGCAAGAGAGCCAATGGAAGAAGAGATATTTGAACAACCAAAGTAAGTGCGTCATTGTACTGTCAACAGCCAATGTTGCTTCCTCACAATGTCGGAGTAGTAAACATCAGATGAGCTAAAGTCTCATTTTCAGTAAAATTTTCACTTCCTCTTCATTTTTTGCTTTTATTGCTTACTGATTGCTCAATAAATCTAGTCCCTTACATTAATTTAAATCAAAATGCACAATTTGTATAAATAATAATAATATGATATTTAGCCTTGCTTCGCCAACTTCGTCGTTCTGTTTATCTCAATCAAACGCAGAAGATTGGCAACAAAAATTGGAAAAGTAAGTTTTTCACTTTTTAAAGTTTAGAATGATACTATGTTCATATGACACACTGCTAATAACTCTTTTTTACTTTTACTTTTTTATTAATTTAGTAAGTAAATTGCCCAAGAAAAGTATTGACGTAGTGAGAGAAAAAACAATGAAGAGAGCTTCGAACTGTTCTTTTCGAAACATTTCATCAAACACTGGCTAAACATAATAGTAATTAGGGTTCCCTCAAATTTCTTGTGGGCTTTATATCTGAAACATAATAATAT
Organism: Plectus sambesii; assembly: GCA_002796945.1. Taxonomy (NCBI): domain Eukaryota; kingdom Metazoa; phylum Nematoda; class Chromadorea; order Plectida; family Plectidae; genus Plectus; species Plectus sambesii. The sequence continues at coordinate 29,676 of NIUQ01001229.1, read as the reverse complement.
GACGCACAACAAAAGAATATGAGATTTCGTTACGTACTTAACTAATGCTGCCATTCCAGTTCAATAAATGTACATTGCCGATCTGCTCAATATATGTCTGAAACGTCCCATTTAATCTGAATAAATTTTGATGAAAAACGTTGCTATTTCGTACTGAACCCACATTTCAGTGCTCAGCAGTCATTGAAAGAAATGTACTTGACAAGATTTTTAAAAATTTACCCTTTTTCATTACCTTTTACATTTGATATTGAAAACACCTGGGTATCTTTGGCGCTAAAAGATGACATTAAAAACACACGGACAACAGAAGATCACTCAAAACTGCTCAAGACAGCATTTGAGAAAGCAAAAATGCTAATTATCGAAGGAAATCCAGCAACGGGAAAGACGTCTCTCATGCGACGGCTTGCTTACGAATGGGCAAGACAAAAAGAATACGAAGGAAAGAAAATCTGTATTAATTCATCAATTGTCACATTGGGCAAAAGAAGTATGCATTCAGTTAGAAGAGTGCATATTAAACGGGCTCGTCTGACAGATAAATGGGCAAAAGAAATGCAGGAACTATTGCGCTACGATCTTGTTATATATGCTGAATTTCGCGAAGTACGAGAGAAAAAGTTTGAAAGTGTTAGAAAATTAGTTTTAAGCTACTCTAAAAATTACTTGAATCAAGAGGTTTATGAAAATCTGAAGAGGATGATAAATGATGAGCAATTTTGCAAAGAAAACAAAATCTTGCTACTGTTGGATGGTTATGATGAATCATCATTGGATGAACAATGCTTAGAGTTGAAATCATATTTGTTTGGAGCAACGGTTGACAATGCACTTAATTTTCATGTAGTTATAACAACAAGAAAGGGCTATTTATCAAACCTTCATGGACTAAAAGGAAGATTTGTTTTTGCAGAAGTGCTTGGTTTTCCAACAAAGAAACAAAAAGAAAAATATATATCGAAACATTTCCTCTTGACAGAAACTGCCTACAAAGATAATATTGCAGCAGTACATCAATTACTCGGTAAAAACAAAAATTTAAATAAAATTGCAGCAACACCTTTGTTTCTGACATTTATTTGTTTGGTGCATGAGAAAATTATCGATGGCAGCTTGGTGGAGTTGTATTGCAATATTATATGGTGGCTTATTGATAGATATCAGAAAAGTTATCCTGAGTGCAACATTCCAACTCTATTTGGATTTCCAAATAAATCTCGTCACAAATTCAAAACTATTCAGGATCATTATCTGCATTTTCCTCAGCTTCACCGCCTTGGAGAAATGGCATTGCACAATTTGGAAAAGGATGATTTTAATTATTTCGACTACCAACAATATAATCTTCAACCCATTATAGAACAGATTGGATTACTGAGAAAAGAAGAGAAGCACGACGAATCATATAAACTGATTACCTCATATTTTTTTCCACATAGAACAATACAAGAATTTTTAGCTGCGTTCTACTACTTTTATTCAGATGATCAAAAAATTTCAGTGATCAAAGAACCTTTGATGCCGACTTATTCTAAATTACTAATGAATAAAATGAATGAATTCCAGATGTTTCTTTTACGAATTTCTTTATCTGACAAGATACCAAAAAACTTGGATAAGCGCAAAATTTACTTTGAAAGCCTTAATGACTTAAGAATCGATATTGCATTTGATGCTTTCAACACAACTACTGGCTTTAACAATCAGCTACTAAATTGTCTTATTTCACACTGCATAAACATGAAAAATGTTAATATACATGGCAAAATAAACAAGGCAGAGATGGAAAAAACATCAAACATTCTCAGCAGCACATCTAAACAAAATCAAAAGTCAAACACAACACCAGTGTCTGGGCCAATACAACCATCGTTTCAGAATTTCGCAAGTCTTCTTTCTTCAACATTTCAGAATTGCATATTCAACGCAAACTCACAGTTGACATTCATAAATTGTCCATCTTTAAAAACTGTCAAATTTATTGAATGCGGAACTAAAAGTGGCATTATAAGTTTTGCAGAAGTGCTTGCGCTTGACACTGTGGAATTTGAAAAATGCATATTTGAAGCCAATTGTCAGCTGTCATTCACTAATTGCCCATCCCTGAAAAATCTGCAATTCAAAATATGTGGAATTAGTAGAAGCACAAACCTCAATATTGCAACATTGCCAGCAATTGAGACACTGTCATTGGAGAAATGTACATTTGCAGACAATGCTCAGCTGTCCTTCACAAACTGTCACTCTTTAAAAAATCTGAGATTCAATGGATGTGAAATTAAAAGCGACGCAAAATTTGGTATTACAACATTGCCAGCAACTGACATTGTTGAATTCGTTTTATGCACTTTTGAATCCAATTCTCAGCTGTCCTTCACGACTTGTCCTTCCCTTAAGTCTTTGAAATTAGAATATTGTGCGATTGAAAGTAGCACAATCATTGGTATTGCAACATTGCCAGCAATCGACACTGTAGAATTCTGTGGATGCACAACTGATCTGGCAACATGGCAATCAATTACTGATGAAATAAGTAACAGTTCTATCAAATGTTTGAAGCTTTCTGCTGATTACTTTGTTAAAGATATCTATTCTAAATTTCTACACCACCTGCAAGCATGTGAACGCATTCAACAAATTCATGTCAAGGATGTTAGGGATTCAAATGGTTGGATTTTGAACCGTTATGAGGAAGTAGTGACTGCAAAATTAATACAAGCAGTACAAAAATTACCGGGACTTATGAGCATTACTATTATTATTCTGGATTATCGATTTGGTAAAAGACTGGAAAGACAGAACCAAGAACGAATTGAGAAAGCTGGTCAAGAAAGAAATCCTAATTTTTTGATCAAATACGTAGAATAGAGTTTATCCTTAGCTGGAAGAGTGAATAAGGGCAGTATCGGGTAAAATTTTACATGCCTCAGCGTTGTTTCTTTGCTACCGTATTGGATAGACGCATCCATAAGTGACATTGATATGGGAGGAAACTACCACAATGCGCAGAATATTGACTGTACAAAGTTAACGGTCTCCCTATATCGGCCTTCATACATCCTGCTTACCCATTGCGCCTTTTATTATCATGAAATGAGAACGCACAATGTGTTGTATTTCTGCTCCTGTACAAGACGAGGAGGACTTCAATTGCGATAGGACTATGACAAGCAGCTACGAGAACTAAAAGGACTGTACCGAAAACGAATCCAATTATAACTTTCTGATTCTGTGGAATGTATTAAAAAGAAATCGAAGGTACTACAGCACATTGCTGTTCGATTGAATGTTCACGTTCACCCGGCTGAACTATGTCTCGCAGTAGTAATCAAGACAGAGCAGCTTGTGGGTAATTATTTGATATCTCGCTCATTACTTCCCGAGACTATGCTTTTCCATGAAGATGCCACCTCGTCTATTCTCTTTGTTCCTTGCTTTATCACCGATTATCATTATATTTTATCAGGAAATGCGTTAACACATGTTCGTTTTGCTGTGGATTCATTTGTTTGTCGTGTTGTAGGAGTAAAACATGCTACCCAGAAAAATATCCTGAAAAAAGGTGAATGCGTTCCTATAAGCCAACATTTCTATGCTTTCCAAACACGAGAACGCGAACACAATCCTGCAAACTAATTTGCCAGCCAGAGTTCATTCTATTGAGGGTATTTTGTAGATTACGAAAAAACGATTAAAATTCGATCTGACTTTTAACAAATGTAAATGAACCACAGTTCCTCATCTTTTGAGCTATAAATGGTGGAATTCTGTTCAGCGATCCGCGAGATCCGTCTTTTGCGCCCAGTACTAAAATCCGCGCGTGAAGAAAAGCCAATAGGAACGAGGCCGAGCGCGCCTTATTGAATTGGACAAGATTCGTCGTGGAATCATAATCGTTAATGATTTTCACATCAAAAACGCATGCACTTGCATACACTGAAGAATATAGGAGGAAGTTCTTGCAACTTCCGCTCTCGAACATCGATCATCGTCGCCGAGCACTTCCTTCTTGCAGTCGTGTTGCGAGCACTCGTTCCAAAATACCCGCGTCGCCTGATTCGCGACGATATCTTTTCGTTGCGCCATCGCTCGGCCGGCGGATTGTTCAATTCGACGGCGATGATGAAGATGATTTTATGATACTTTCATTAAGATAAAGAGGTTAAGAAAGCTTATTAGCTATATCATTTCAATCCACTACCGAAAGTGACGGCGATTTTGGCGGGATGGTTAACTGCGCCAAGTGCAACGGTCAGGCGGCGTTGAAGCGACCGAAGAACGGCGACGCTTTATGTCGATCTTGCTTTTTCGAAGCTTTCGAACGAGTAAGGATCTTTCCATTCGATTTCAGTTAACACTTTCATGCGCTTGTTTCAGGAAATTCACGAAACGATTGTTGGAAATGATTTATTTGTACGGGGCGACTCTGTCGCAATAGGCGCTTCCGGTGGCAAGGACTCGACAGTATTGGCGCACGTCCTCAACGTAAGCATTTACATGAAAGGGCTATTGCAAAGGAGCGATTGCGGCATCAAAAATTCGTAATTTATTAACCTCTGCGACGCTGCTTTGTGACAGCCTCTTTAACGGAAATTTTGGTCATCTCTAATTGAAAGTAATCTACAGTACATTGTTTTCAGCTAACTATGACAAGCTGGCTGCGACTCATAATTATATATTTTTTGTAGCTACTCGCTAGGCAGTGTTGTCATAGGCAGCAAATCTATATCTACGGTACATTCCCAGAGCTGGTGGTGACCAGAGTTACCCTTTAATGAATATTTCATTAAGTTAAGCGTTGTTTTGCAGTTGTTGAACGAGCGGCACGATTATGGAGTCAAGCTGGTGCTGCTCTCCATCGATGAGGGAATCACAGGCTACCGCGACGACTCCTTAGAGGCAGTGAAACGCAACAAGCTTGAATACGGACTACCACTGGAAATTCTAACCTACAAGTAAAAACTGTCCCATGCCCATTTATGGTCCCAAGCTTTTTTCATGGCTCTGTAATCGATTTTGATGCCGTATAGCATCAGTCTCTTTAGGATCCATTTTTCCTTACTATTAGGGCTTTGAACAAAAAATCCTTGGACTTTTAATTGTAAATACTTGAAACAAAATCATATTTCAACAAATTAGGTGCATTACTGTTTTTAACGTATTTGGGACCATAAGAAGGTCTAAAATCTGTTGGTGAATGGCGAAGATAAGATCATATTCAAATCTCTTAGAGAACTCTACGGATGGACGATGGATGAAATCGTGGCTAAAATTGGATTGAAGAATAACTGCACATTCTGCGGGGTGTTTCGACGTCAGGCGCTGGACAGAGGCGCGTGGAAACTTGGTGTCAATAAAGTAGCTACTGGTCACAATGCTGACGACATTGCCGAAACGGTATTCCCCATTGTACAAGCAAATCAATGCGTAGCTGTGATTTCAGGTTTTAATGAATGTTTTGCGAGGAGACATTGCGCGCTTACAACGATGCACGCAAATTGTTACTGGCCAGGAAGGCATGCTGCCGAGGTTCGTGAGAAAATATAAAAATATATCGATTAGCAATATGAGATGTTTTGCTTCAGGTGTAAACCATTGAAATATACGTACGAGAAAGAAATCGTTATGTACGCCCACTTTAAAAAGCTCGATTACTTCTCTACCGAATGCATCTACTCGCCCAACGCCTATCGCGGACATGCCAGGTAACCTCATCATTAAAGTATACCTTTGCGGAATTCATCGGAATACGTATTCATCAAACTGCTATTAAACCATTTTTATAGGCACATTTTCCAAGTCAAATCAATATAAAAAATATCCTTAATTAAAGTTGAAATGGTATATGAGCGTGCGCATATCTTTCGTTGCAAGCTGACCCTGATCCGTAGCGGAACTATAAAGCTCAAATAAAGAAAATGTGTTGTCGTTGCAGAACTTATATCAAGGACCTTGAGCGCGTGAGGCCACGGGCGATTCTCGATATAATCGCGTCGGGAGAAGCCCTGAGTGTCAAGGAGGGCGTCTCACTGCCAACCATAACGACATGCGTGCGATGCGGGTATATCTCGAGTCAGTCGGTGTGCAAGGCGTGCGTGCTGCTGCAAGGATTGAACACCAACGAGCCTTTGCTCGGCATTCGCAAAACGTCAAAGGTTCGCACGCAATCATCGTACGACCAAAATCGATCTTTGCTCTCTAGGCTAACAAACAACTGCAGAGGCCGCCGCCAACATCGTCGACATCCGACGTCAGCCAAAGTGGCGGCTGTGGGAGTGGCGGATGCGCTTGCAACCCAGACACACCCCAGTCACTCGATTTCTAACGGATGTTTTATTATCGCCTGTTTTGCATTAAAAATAAATCTCTCGGTGCCAGCTTCGAAATGCACACAAAAGAAATAATTGTCCGTTTTTAAACTGAAACGGTGAAGCGTCTTTAATTATTAACAGGTCTTGAAAGTACTAAACTCCGCTGAGCGTACTGCGAATCTTTCCGCTGTCATTCTTGCATAGTTGTGACTCGACGCAGTTTCGATAGTTGACTTACTCTTGTATAGGCCACTCACCGGCAACTACAAGTGATTCAGAGTTATCGAATAACAACGAATATACAAGATCAACGCATAACGAATAGAGCAGCCTTGAAAATCACAAGCGACTACTTGCAGAGGTTTTTCCCTTGCATACACCACTCGCCGGGCTTTCACAAGTGATTGAGAGTAATCCAATAATCCAGCAACGAACATGCGGCGGCTGTAGTCGATTATTGCATAACGAATGGCAAGAACGGAACTGCCTTGAAAGCAAAAGCGATTATTTGCAAACGGTATGCCGGTTGCCTGTGAATATTTGATTATCTTTGCTGAATTTAAGAAAAAAATTAGATATCCGCGACTGTTATCAGCTCCATTGGAGCGTGTCATGAATGAGTCCATTGGGCATTGCCAGTGTTTTTTTGACGAGAGTCTTTGATGGTTAATTCTTCATAAATATGCAGATGCGAGAATTGCTCTCAGTTGCACAGCTACTGCCAGTTGTTGGTTCGACGTTTGAAAATGCTGTGATCAGCGGCATTGGTGTTGTCTATTGATGCACGGAAGGAAAAGTGAGATTTTTCGAGTATGTGCAGGCTGAGTGTTCGGTTCAAGTCGGTTAGTTTTCATGTGTCGTGATTGACGGTTGATGCGCGCGGACGATGCAGGGAAGATTTTTTTAGCGTTTTTGCTATCGGCTGGAGTGCTCGTCTGATGCGTGCAATTATGCGTCTCATCCGTCATATATGGCCGTCTCGATGGGCCCGCACTCCTACCGGCCGCTTGATTGGCCAGTGTTGTCAATCCCACTCCCCCTCGGAAGTCATGACGCTTCTATTCCGATTCGACAAATCGCATTGCGTTCGACTTCCCTCCTTCCCGGTCGCCGCTCGCTCTGTTCTGCCGTGCGGCGTGGACAGTCTAGCTTTTTACTGCCACCCATCAATTTCCTTCAATTAGAACCCTTAACGATCGGCGCGACACGACGCGCGCCGACCTCTCGTCGACATGCGAGCAACGTCGTGATAGTTACAGCCGCTTTCGACCATCTCTCCGACCCACCCCCCTTCTTTGTGACTGCCCTGTTGCCTTCGTTGCAGCGTTATTGTCAACGAATAACTAAGAGTCGTTCCATCAAAACTATGAGCTGAGATGCGCGCCATAAGCTTATCGTAAACGAGCAGCACTCAAACGAGTATCTGTTGAGCGCGAGTGTGCCGGGTATCGGCTCTGGTCTCAGCCGAGCACATCGCAACGGAAATTGGCGCCGGCGAACGAATGGCCAGCGCTCGATGGTGGATCTGCTTGGTTGACGACGAACGCTGGTTCGCCAATTGATAACCAGACAGAGTGGCGCGCATTTTTCTTCGTGCTCGATGCGCATTGAGGCTTCCGGTCGCCTCCCTCGCGATCAGAATAATTCCACAACTTTCATCGTCCGAAATGGCGCTGACGATGTCTTTGATTATTGCATATGTATGCAAATGTCCCAATTGTATGTTCCTCCTTCCTCACGCTGTTCGCAGCAGCAGCAGCAGGAAATGGGGGCGTTTGGCGACGGGCGTTCGATGGCTCGCATTAGCCGACCAGGAACACGAACGTCGACAGTTTGTTCGCATGTTAAGTCGCGCTTTTCCGGCGCTAATTGCTGGCAGAAGACGCCTGTGGCGATCGCGTGCTGGAAAAACGCCCGCTGTGGTGTATTGCGTCGGAGCGAGACGATCTCTACGAATTAGCGAGAATTGTACTCTGCTGCCCCGCTCCCCTTCCGATCCTGTTCTAGATGGTCGCGTTTGAGGTCCGCTGGCGAGCGTTTCTGCATCGATTGCGGAGTTGAGCTTCGCCCACTGACTCATCTTGGCGCTTTTGGGGTAACTTGTGTTGTTTTTGTTCGGTCCCAGTTTGAGTCGGGTACTGTGCTTCTGTCGCCTACTGCCAGATGAAAGCTTGCACTTCATTGGCCAATCACCGGCGCATGATTGGCGAAAAGTGCGCATTTCACTGGCACGCTCAATCGGCCAGAAAGTGCGACGCTATTCCTCGGTATGGGGCGTTAATCATATTGGATGAGCGATAGCGCGCTACAGAAACGACTTTTTTCTGTCGACCTGACAATTTATGCGTACCCTGCGAACCTGTCTGACGTACCCAAGCCGGGAATATCGCTTCCCTAATTACCTCCATAGCGACTTTTTACTTAGACATCCGGCTTTAAATTGAGTATCCGATTACTATGTTTGAACTTATGTCTTCCTGTGCGTCAATGTACACAGCAGTTTGGCTGAAATTCTGCTGGCAGCTGACCGCCGATCTCATTAGTGTAAACCTAGCCGACCGTGCTGAAAAGTCGATCTGTGTTGATCGAATTTGCGTGGTCGTCGGGCGACCCGATGACTTGAGCAGATACGGAAACTAGCTGATCAATTGGCGGGCGTGTGTGTCGCCATACTACTACATTCTCCCTTGCATTAGATTCTGTTTGAAGCGAACGTAAGGATTAGCGCCATGTTGCAGCGTGGCGGTGGTGTTTGGCATGCCGTACGACAATGGGCGAGTACCGCACAACTGCCTCTACTCGCGTGAGCACAACCACATCGGGTCGGCTGAGGCTATGACCGCCGAGAACGAATGCTACCCCATGTTGCCCACCAGCAGCAGTACTCTGCAGACGCCCGTGGAACGCGACCTGTCGTCCAGCGAAGCGCACTACGACAGCCATCTGTTGGTCCAACGCGATCCGCTCAGCAATGGCTGCGTCATGCCGCCAAGAGCCCTCACCGACCGACTAAGGCCTACTCTTCGTTGTCTGCAAGTGTGCGGCTACTTCGCCGCGAGTCTGTCGAACAGTCTATTGACGGGTCCGCGACAGACTTCGAGCGGGGGCTTTCGGACTTGGATTTGGCGAGATTTGGGCTGGAGACTGTATGTGCTATTTTTCATCACCATCAACCTGTTCCTCTGTACGCACACCGTGGCCCTGACGAAAACGTACAACGATGCTTTCGGAATCCTTCACGCCTTCACTGTCACCGCGATCATTACGGGCATCAAGCCGTTGATCAACGTGCTCGGCATGGTAGTCTTCGCCATCCTCGCCGGCAGGCATCGTCATCTCTTGCGTCAACTGAATCGCGTCAACCAAGACTTTGGCGCGAGTTTCGGCTGTGAACCCAACTTTTTGTTGATGAACGCCAAGTTTATCATGGCTATGATTCTGGTTGGTAAGTAGGCTTTCGTTGGGAAGGAGTTGATAAAATAAGGAAAAAATCTATTTAGCAATGATAATTGGGCCCCTGCGCCTCTTCGAGTTCATCATGACGGGCAACGAACTGGGCACGAGTCTGCTGACAGACTTGAGTCTCGTTCTGGTGCCCATGATTTCGGTGTGGGGAACGTTACCACTGTTCTACTTCTTGCTCATCGAAGGACTCGTCGGCTTCTATTGTGTCGAACTGCGGCGTCAGCTGCACGCGCCGCCTGGTCAACGCCGTCACTCGCTCAAATTCTTCTACAAAAAATTTGTTGACATCTGCGATCTCCAGGTCTGCATCATTTTATATTGCACAAAACTGCAATCTCGACCTGTTAGTACTGAGGTAAAGAGTGCGGCCGCGTGCTACGGACAATCTGAGCGCGTGCAAACGGACGTTTGTTTTAACGAGCGCTTCGAGTATTGGGAGTGCTCCGAATTCCGTCTGGGTGTTCGCTCGCGTCCATGTTGTTTGTTTGCGTTCACATCAGCTGTCACTCGTCGACGATCGATCCCCCATCGTCATTTTTTCGTGGATAGGATCCCCTCTGTCTCTTTTGTTTAACAGGTGAGATTCCATAATATTTCCAAATTTAGCTCCGCAATTTCACAATTCCTAATTTACGACAGATTATTGAAACTGGCATCTGAAATTCATGTTCCCCGCCGTTTAGGGAGCTGCTGGAAACATTTTCGGACCGTGGATAATGTGCTCGCTGGGCTGGTCGCTGTTCACTCTCTGTCTGACCATCTACTTTGCGACGCAAGCAAAGACATTCGCTGATCTTCCGCCCGAATTCAAGCAGATCATGACGGCCGAGGAAATCGCAAAGGCGCGACTGATGCTCTACTTCAACATTGGCTGGAGTATTCTGCAGATAATCATCGCTTTCTTCTACATTCTTATCATTTGCTACGTGGGCACAACAATTAACGAAGGGGTAGGCACAAGGGAGATTGTTGCGGATGTTGAGACAAATGTTTTTCAGACGCGGTTAATAATGAGAGCCGTGCTGTCGACCATGCCCGACGATGACTGCGACAGTGAACGTTTTCAGGTTAGAAATTGCATTGAATGTGCGCGGCAATTAACTAATGCAAGCATCCTTAGGTAACATGCTTTATGTACAAGATGCAGACGCAATACTCTTGGGGAGTGACGGTATGGCGAGCGTTTCCAATTGAGCGCGGCGTTTTCTTCACGGTTCGTCGTTCTCTACCGTCATTTCCCATCGTCACAAGCGCTCTTTTTAGCTGTTCAGCATAATTGTCACGTACGCAGTGCTGCTGATGAAGTTTCGCGACGGCGCGCCCCCCGTCGGCATCAAGTTCGGCGAGCAGATGTCCATCGATGCCGCCGCCGCCGCCGAAGGCAATCACACACTCGTCAGCGCTAACGACACTGAAGAAGTTGTCAATACCATCTTGTAAACACCGACATGCACTCGCTGCGCAAATACAAACTGCGATTTCTCGAAAATACGCCTCCTCCTCCTGCGTAGTCTCCTGTCGAGAAGCTGTTAACAGTCTTCAGAGAAGTAGATTTATTTTAGAGCAAATTTTTTCGAAAAAAGACGCTACGCTTGATTGTGTGATATTATGTGCGCTGAAATGTGGTCGTTAGAAACTGTTACGGAGCTTTTCGAAATTTGGTTATGGAGGGCGTATTTTCAAGAAACTCAGGAACTTGTGAATATCTTGCACAGTTGCATTTTTCTTTTTTCAACGAACCTCGACGCTTCTTTCTGAAGTTTGTGTGTTGCACGAGAAAAATCTTTTATTTTACGATAAAATACGTTTAAAAGCAATCTTTTAATATGTTTGACGCCATCGCAGCACCACAGTGCAGCCGTTTCAATAGTGAATGTTCGCTCGCGATTTTGGCAAGATTTGTCCCCGCACCAATGCATCTAAACACGTGTCATCATTAAAGTCTTCAATCCCGCAAGGCACGGCGTGATTCAATTGGAAAGGAAGTAGAGACTCCAAATGGTTCAAAACTACAAATAACGCGTTTCATTGGCTTCGTTTGCTGCCACGGCAATAGAAGATCCTTCGGGAATGGATAGTCTCTTGGCTGCTCACTCCGCATCCGTGCCTTGCGCCCTCATATGGACAACGTCTCATTATGGAATCATTCTTTGCTAAAATCTCACAGCAGTGAGGTATGCTGAAGGAGGATGTAAGCAGTTTTCAAGCGACTATTATCTACACAGATCATCCGTTTGCCGTCCAGGTAACTAATATCTCCTTATATATTTAGGCTAAGAAATTTTACCAAACCTATACCGAAGCCTAAGCGTAATCTTATGCATCACACGTCACTCCACCTTTTCCTAATTTGTAGATTTTAATGCTGACTAGGAAGGAAATATTTGCTGTTTGTCAGTATCGAATGCACTGAGTAGAAGAGTACTCTAAGTAGTGTGGGACAAAAAGGATGTTCTCAAAAGCAGATCGTGTTGAGCACCATCGTTTTTTTATTAGTCGCTTAGATCGGAGTGGATAAGTGGATTGAGGGCATTTGTAGTTGGCACTACTATAACTGTCATTTCGACATGCGTGGGTTACAGAGAGTGTCTTCCGTTGTTTTACGTTGTCCGAGGTGATGTCTGAATGGACGGACGAAGGTTTCTCGCTCAGGTTAATATGTGATACATTAATGAGGAGCACCGCTTTCCGACGGATGCGCTCCTTTGTGTGTCCGAACGAATCAGCGGCTGTTTGCGTCAGTAAGAATGCCTTAAGCGGCTAAACTCCTTTGCATGTTCGATCGATGCCTTGAACCCCATTCTTATATACTTTTGATGCCACATTGATGGCATACTTAAAGGGCACGCTTGCCTTGCTCCATATAAGCTGAGAAGATTGTAATCTGACTGAGTAAGCGCATAGGAAACAGGCGTCTCTCTATCATCGCACACATAGTCGATCGAATTATCCCTCATCCAGTTGTCGACATCTGCCCGCTCGGCTAGACCAGCATGCGCAAGGAATCCGAGAGCTGTGTACTGCTGTTGCAGGACGCCTGCTCCTTGCGAAGTAGTCGAAATTCTTCCATCGACGTGTCCCACAAGGCGTTGATTACGAACGACTACAACCGCTTCACCAACTATGGAGCGCTGAGATCCGACTCGACCAGCACGGAATTGGAACCACCGTCCGCAAAGAGATCCATGGTTTTCTCACCCGCGCAGCAGCAATTACCGCTTCACTTTCCCCAATGTTGGATTACTTTGCGTCGTCTGGAGGTGTCCGATCGCCTTCGTCCGGCGCTCAAACTGCTCCAACTGTTTGGCTATTATCCGTCCAGCCTACCTCGCAAGGACAAACTGCGGAGGGCGGGCGACGGCTCGCTAAGGAGATTTTTCAAGTCGGGCTTTTGGCGACTTTACAGCCTGTCTATTCTGCTGATGAACGCGTTTATCGTCATTCATACCGTAAAGGTGGCGATTCGATACAACGAAGCTTTCGGAATGCTGCACGCATTCACCATCACATCGATGATCACCGGCATGAAGCCGTTCATCAACCTGATGAACATGATCGTCTACAACACTAACCACGGTCGGCACAAGCACATGATTCGTGTTTTCAATCGACTCGACAACGACTTCGCCGACAGCTTTGGCAGCAAAGTCAACATCGAACGAATGAACCGCGCGTTCATTGGCGCTGCAATCGTTGTTGGTGAGTGTTTTGTTAGTGTGACGTCAGACAGGGACATTGGGAAAGTTGGAAAATATTTATGTCCTCCTCCCCAAGGGGACTAATATTTTCTCTCTCCGAGCGGCTAGATTGCATGGGTAAAACATGTCAGGCGCTGGTAAATCGGATAAAAATTTTGATGATCTTTAATAATAAAATACCAACTGGGGGTGAGGAACATAAACTAGGTCTCATACACCCAAAGTCCAAAATCATGCTCCTGTTTGAGTGGCATTCGAATATCGCAAATGCTCTAATGTTATGACATGTATCTAGAATATTTACGCTATCAGTTGGAATACGGTCGATTCCGTTGACCTTTCGACCACGAAAATAGCAATCACTATTCTAATAGAGCGGCATATCGTGCGATCGGAGGCAGCCGTATTATTAACTATTTACAGTCGCAAGAATGCTTATCGATTTAGGAGTGGTGATGTTTGCATCGCGTGTGGTGGAGTTTATCGTGACGGGCGAGCGATTGGGAGAAACGATGATGAGCGACCTGAGCCTGGTGTTGGTGCCATTGATCAGCATATGGGGCACGATGCCTCTCTTCTACTTCCTCATCATCGAACACCTCATCATTTGCTGGTCCAGGATGCTCAAGAAGCATATGGTCCTCAACCGAAATGTCACCCTAGGCAGCCATTTGAGTCTTAAGTTCTATTATAGTAAATTCATCAATCTCTGCGCCATGCAGGTAAAAACATGATGACGATAATATGGAGCTAACTTTGTTTTGCGTAGGAAGCAGCCGGAGATCTATTCGGTCCGTGGATTCTTTGTTCGTTCGGCTGGTCGGTATTCTCGCTTTGTCTGTCAATCTATTTCGGGACGCAAGCGAGTTCGTTCACCGAACTGCCGCCCATTTTCCTCCAGATCCTTCCTCCGGAGAAGCTCATTCAAGCGCGTCAGATGCTCTACTTCAACATCGCCTACAGCATCCTGCAGATTGTCATTGCCTTTCTCTATATTCTGATCCTCTGCTATATCGGCACGCGCGTCAACGAAGGGGTTCGTTCGCAATCGACGTCACCGACTGACTTCTATTCATTTTTTCAGACTCGTCAGATCATGAAATGTGTGCTCAACGCTGCTACTAACGAAAGAGACGACGAGCGCTTTCAGGCTAGTTCTACTGAATATATTTCAATTTCTAAAGTCACCATCCAAATGTCATGTACCGCAGAGGCAGGGAGGGGAGATGGTATAAGATGGCGCATAAAGTGCAAGAATACTGCATTAAGCGGCAGCATGTCGATACCAATTGATTGATACACAGCGGTTCAAAGCGGCAGAGCGGAGCATAGGGGATACGGGCAAAGTTCAAACAGTTAATTGAATCTACTTTAATTCGCAAACATAGACACAGTCGTGTATATTGGATAGAAATGTTTTGTAACCTTTGCTAAAATAGTTTGCCCACTTGGAGCGTGACCCTGAGGTTCATCATCATGTTATTCCAAGCTACCTTGCTCATGAGCATTTCAAAATGCATATGATTTAGTAGAATAGTTGCATAGTAAAGGTAAAAAGGGGGTTCTCAGAAAATATAGTTCACTCTGATATAAACTCCCAAATCTCCGCGCAAAACGGGAGTGTCCAAAATGATCATATATCGCAAAACGTATTCTAACATGTTTCAAGATGTATTTTGCAGGTGACGTGCTTTATGTACAAGATGCAGACGCAGTACATGTGGGGCGTGACTGTTTGGAGAGCTTTCCCCATAGAGCGAAGCGTTTTCTTCACGGTAAGAACTACTTAGCGCTCTCTAGAGCGTCTACCAGCGATTTATCACTTTCTCTATCAAATCATAGTGTAGCAGAGGAATGTTAATGCGCTGCTGCCACGATTCCCAATAAAAGTGGATCCTTCCATTCCGATTTCAGTTTTGATTCCTTAGTTAATTATTCTGGAATCGAAATTAGATTCGGATGAAATCTTATTGCTCGGTTTTAAAAATTCCGAAATTATTGCATTTCTATCGAAAGCGGCGATTATACTTTCGAAATAACATGTTTTATTCGGCAAGCTTATTATTGAATACTGATTTAATACTTTATGTATACTTTTATAACAAACCGTCATATTAAAGCAATGGAACATCGGATGTTGATAGTTGCCAACTGCTAGAAAGAATGTAGACAAATAATAGTTCTGCTTTCAACAATATAATAACAAATCGTTGCCATTGATAGTCAATTGCCTACTGCTAAGATGAGTTTTATTGCAGATGGTCAGCATGATTGTTACATACGCAGTTCTGCTGATGAAATTCCGCGACTACTCACCGCCCCAGGGCAATCTCGAGAAGTTCATGGCGCCCCCAGCGACGAATGTCACTCAANTCGTTACATACGCAGTTCTGCTGATGAAATTCCGCGACTACTCGCCGCCCCAGGGCAACCTCGAGAAGTTCATGGCGCCCCCAGCGACGAATGTCACTCAAATGGTAGAAATGATTTTCAACGCCACGCTCGCACCGGCCACTTCGACCTAAAGCGCGCATCAGTCGCCGATCGAGTCAAATGTCACGCGGTCACCTGCTTGTTTCGTGTATATTCTTATCGCATAATCAGGAAACGCGTGAAAGCGACAAAATGTGGTATTATTGGTGTAATTATAGCCTGATTGGCGTTGGTAGTGAAAAGCAGCCTTGAAACTGTCTGATCCACGGGATAAAATGATCTTCTGTCCAACTTGTGGCGCTCTATTTCACATGCTGTGACGCAAACTTCAATTGCTGAATTCGTTTTCGAGCTAACAAGACCAAGTAGTCCTTTTCAAATTTTACTTCTCCACAAAGTATCAACGGCGATATCAAGCTATGAACAGGAGCAAATTAGCCTCTCAACAATATAAGCCTGACTCGGGGCAGCTTGCGCCAAACTACTGTACAAACCGGCTAGCAACGGAAAGTTTCCTTACGGTATCGAATATAAAAAAATTGACCGACGATACAAATCCCAAAGCAGAAAGAATTGTTGATTGAGAATCGGAATTCGCCCACAATCAAGTAACTGCCTAAAGCGAAACATTGCTAGCTGAAATTAGTCGTTCGCTTGTCACGTTGCTTCCCTCGCTGCTGCGTACGCGCCTTGTCGACGATCGTTTGAATCGACATCTGCAATCGCAACCGTTTAAAGCGCTCAATACATAGTACAAGGTAGGCTGTTTCATAGTTGCTATAGTTACTACTGTTATAATCATATTAGACAGAGATGCGGTGATTGGTCAATAGTGACGTGAATGTGACGAATTTTCCCCACGCATGCCAACATTGATTAATCACCGCATTTCCCATCGTGGTAATTTTAGCAGTTATAAATATAAAAATTTTAGTAACCAGGGTACTGGATCCAATTTCATAAAAATAATGTAAAATATAGAAAGATGATTCATTTCGGCATTGTCATCACACTTATCGTGAACAAATGAATAATGACAATGCAGAATTGTTATTAATTTCCACATTCACATTAATTAAATGATGTTATTTCCTGGGTTACGAGTGAATCAAGGGTAGATGAAAGGACTCACGCGCTGGAGCTTGTCCATCTTGTGGACGCCGCCGTTGATGGGAGCGCCGAGCTCGAAGATATCTCTGAGGATGAGATTGCGCTTGAGGTGGGCGTTCATGCCGCCTCGAAGCGCCTGACACATCGAGTCGTAGATCAGCTTGGACGACCACGAGTCCAGCTCGAGCGTCTCACCGCCGAACTTGATCGTCAGCGATGGCACGTCTCTTTCCTGCAAATGCTCCTCTATTACACAAGCGCCTAGCACCAAAACAATATGATTAGTTCCCATTGAACTGTTATACAGTAAAACCTAGATATATATTATTTCCACTTTAATAAGGACACTTTCCAAACCAAGTCGGACATTTTCAAAACCAAGTCGGACATTCCGTATTAATTTGACTATAAAATGACCTGTTTGGTTTGGAAATTGTCCTTATTAAAGTGGAAATGGTATATAAGAGCAGGCTTGGAAAATCGAAAAGTGTCTTCTATATCCTGATTGTACCTAAGCCAAATCGCTCTAAATGATTTCTAATATAGGTGAAGGAGGGTGAGAATTGACGACTGACCTTAATAGCAGTGTAGACTTGTCGGAAGCTGCATCGCTGAACACGACGGTCGCGCTTGGCGCGGTACTTGAGCGAGTCGGTGGCGAGCAACTCGAGCTTCTCGAGAGAATGCTGATGATTCGACGGCCGGAAGTTGACGTCCTGGAAAACGCTCACACCGAGCTCGTACAGCAACGCCAACGTCTCTCCTGCCGCGATGCGAATCTCAACTTGGTTGCTCTCCAAATATGAGCACAGCTTTGGCAGATCTCTGAAGCAAAAACATCACCCTACGATTGCTGTCAACTGAGGCTGAATTCATAATGGCCTGCTTATTATAATTGTAACGATTACAGAGTTTCAGTTTCAGAACGCACGCAATAAATTGGCCATCTATTGTTCAGAAGTGTTACTTAAAAGGAGAATAATCGTGTTTTTCGAGGGGTGGTTGGAAAACAAAGTCGCGACACTATTTCCAGTATAAAGAGGCCCTAAAGCTTCCGATAAGGGGCGATTAAGTAGCTAAAAGAATGATTTACGCGTGCCGGGTGTTTCCAAACGAACAACCGGCAGCCGTACGAATACGACCGCCGAAAGACAAATGCCTTGCATGACCTTACGTTGTAAGCGCGTCTTTGACGATACGAGTGTTGCCTTTGGCTTTCTCTTCGAGCAGCAATCCCCAAGCGGCGGTGGCGGCGCAGAACAAGCCGACGGATTCGTTGGTACTATTTCCGGACTTGACAGTCATCCAAACGTTGCGGACGCACTGAAGGCACTGAAGGAGCGGTTCCACCTCGTCGACGGAGAGGTATCCGCAGAGTCCCAGAGTGGAAGCGCATTCGGCGCGATAAGCTAGCGACATCGACTCGTCCGCGCAGTTGCTTCTAATCGGCTCCAGCAGCTTCACCACCAGTTCCGACGCGTCAACGCCTGCAAATCCTTTTTCTAATACTCTTGTCTTCCAACCCTACATCGTAACATATTCCAATTCAGAATGGTATATTAGTTGTGCTATGGTTGATGGCATTTTCCTAAAACACGTGCGAATGGAATTTTACGTTATGTATTACGTTTATTTCCTTTCGAGTAAATATCCTTCTCGAACTCGTCACGTATTTTAGGTATATCGCATTACCCGCGATCGCTAATAACTTTCTTTGATCCTCTCAATCCTGTCTGTGATGCGCTATCGCCAGGCGACCGTGAAGTGCAATCCTGGTTCACCGGGCGGCTTATAGCTGCTAGACAATTAGGGCGAGGTGCACCGGACGCACCCTTCAGACTTCCAGAATAATTTTTATACATCTACGAGGTTCGACTTTAAGCGACAAATTAGCTTAGATCGCACTTCGCTACTTCACGTCTGATGCTGGTAGCACGCCACAAATTGATGGTTAAAATGGTGTATTACTTTTGTTGGAATGAAACTTTAGCGGGAAAGGGAAATATTATACCGATGAAGAAGTTACGAGAGCACACAAGGGCGCGAATTATACTTAGACAGTATACAGTCGCAATTTGTATATCTCTGAGAAGGACTGTACAATCAAATAAAGCATTCGCACACCCTTTGACCACTCTGTGCAAGTAAAAATTAATAAATCACTATCATCCTTAGTGAAAATGATATTTTCAGCACCAAAAAGGAGCTAATCTTTGCCAAATACGGCGAACAGCTCTGTCTTCTTACTGTTTAAAAAATTGCGAGTATACATACAATCCCAAAAAGATACAGGACACAAAGACAAATGAGAAAGCATACAACAATAATAAAGGCACATACCCAGCTGAAGAGAGATAAGCGCGACAATTTTGACGGCGGTCTTAGCTTCAGGACCACCGCGTTTGATGGCTTTCTCGACGGCGTCCGCCAATGTCATCTTCCACTTCTCAACGACTTCGGGCATGATGTACTTTGATAGCATCACTTCGATTCCTTTCAACGCCGCTTCACGAATCGCAGTTCTAACACGAGCAACTTTTACATTATCGCATGTCAATTACAAAGTTAAAAAGGTACGTTTTATGAAGCGCGTTGTCCAGATGACCGCCCAGTCGCTCTTGCAGCGCCAATTCATCGCTTTCCGTCAACTCGACATCGACGTCGGCTACAAGGAATGGGGATATTTAGTGATTTCATGAAGGCCGGCTTACCGTCTCCAGCGACACTGTCCAGGTCATCGTCCAGCGACAGATGGGTCGCTTCGGAGCCAGCGTCGCTGTCCGCATCGCTGTCTTCGTGCGGATGGGCTACTGCTGCAAGCATAACACTTAATGTTGCAATCGCAGCTCGCAGTTACAAATAATCACTCAAACACGTCGATAAATACGTATAGAGAATCGGTCCAAAATCAGCCGTTTCGATACGGACAAGCGACAATCTCTGATAAATCATTGCGCTGAGTGATTTTGGGACCTTATTCACAGGAGTGCCTGGAAACCGTCCACTACCTTAACGAAAACCTTACCTTTATTCTTGCTTTTTCCAGGGGCTTCTCCTCCACCCTCTTTATCTTTGTTAGAGTTCCGTTTCTTCCCCATGTTCAGATGGAGCTAATCAGTCGCTAAATATTAGCATAGGACTATGCTCAAAATTTTGAGCACAAGACTTCAAAATATTTATTGTTTTGGTTACGTAACACATGGATGTTTTTCGGCTATACGATATTTTGTCACGCGGGGACGCGCGCAAGCATGGAGAGAAGTCGAGCCGAAAGCGTTGTGAGACGCACAGTTTGCGAATGCTTTATTCACTACTGTCGACCGCGTGTAAATGCGGTCACCACAACGTCTTTCCAAAAAAGAAGGGCTAGACGCAAAAGTTCATAAAAGAAAAACTGTAGATTCTGAAGTAGAATATTCTTCTCGCTCTATACAATTGTCGTTCCGATAGACAAATCAAAGATTCTCGTTTCAAGCAACAAAAACAAAGCAGACATTCTATTTTCGTGAACAATGAATAACTCCTTGCAGTAGTAAAGCTCTACTTTTGATTCAGTACATGATCAACGTTTGCGCTTATCTGCTTCCAGATCTGCCGAAATCTAGCCATGTCAGCTTCAGTGACTTCAACGGGAATCTTTTTCAGCTCGGCGCTGCTGAGCCAGGTGCCGGCCTGCGAATCGCCGTCATTCATGGCGTCCACCGCGCTATCGACCATCTCCAGCGGGATGCCGCAGTATTTAAACAGCGTTATCATGCACTCCTTTGGTTGCTCCACTAAATCTTCGTAGAAAACGACCAGATCGTTGTGGCCTTTGGACTCTTCGTACTGCGCGAAAACCGACCCAACCACGATTGCCGCTGTTTCCGAAATGTTCCGTGGATTGATCTGCTGAATGAAACGCATTTCCGTACGGAACCATCCCACCACGCACAACGCCTCGCAGACCGCGGGACACCAGAAGAAAAGTTTGTCGAATAATCGACGGTCCCAACCGCCTTCATTCGTTGACATGAGACGTATTACAGAGCGCATATTGGCTTCGATGTCCCGACGAAACATGAATAAATGACAAACTTCTGGAAAACTATGTCGCAACTGCTCAATTTGGCGCACAGAATGAGGCTGGTTCTTAATGATATAAAGCTGGCTTTTGGTCATGTTCTTGCATATAGAGTTAAGAACGGCGGGAAGTAACTGCCGATTGACAAAGTCTTCGTCCCAGTTGCGCTTCCCGTTCCACTTGCGGTAAGTGAGCATGCATATGGCTTCGATCTCCGACAACACGATCACGTTTTTCGAAGGCACTTGCAGCATCTTGCACAGCAGCGTCGACCCGCAGCGAGGCACGTTATGAATGAATGTCACTCGTCCTTTCGGCGGTCCTATGGGGCGGCCGAATTCGCAGAATTCCCCAATGGGCATGCGCGCGTGTTTGATCGCTTTTTGGAAAAACGTTATCCACAGAAAAGGTACCGCGTTCGCTTCCAGATTTTCAATCGTAGTCGGCAGCAGAGCAAAATATGCATACTTGGCCGTCATTTTTGATACGAACCAGTTCGGTTGCAGCAGTATTGACGACGGTTGATTGGATTCGTGCCAGTAAATGAAATTTTCGTCATCGCTGAAGTCGGTCTTGTGTCGGGCTAATATCCGCAGAACTTCTACCGATCCCGGCTGCCGTCTTTGACGACCACACAAAAGTCCAATAATATCGCTCACTGTGTGGATCACGACTCGCACGAAGAGAAAGGCAAGGTCCGCCCACACGCTTGTCGGTCGCAGCATGCTTAACCTCTACTTAAAATCGAGTACTCTCCGAATTCTTGCGGCAAGCGACTCGCACAGAAGCAGTCAGATGGCGGTAGTGGTCTGGGCTAAATTGTACAAGAGCGTGTAATCCAACCTCATACCTGAATGCATGACCGCGCGTCAGAACACGTTTTTTCGTCGATTGTGCGTATAAATTCGTGCTGCCACAAGCGCGCTTGAATAGGCTGGGTCTCGCATTGAAAGTACCGTATACATTTCAGCTTGCAGCACTACAAAGTGATCGAACGATCGCGCGACCGGCGGGGAGCGGTCGTCGAGCGTCCCACCGAATGAGTGCATGAGTATAAAGACCACAGTTTGATGACTGTCGTCAGTGGCGCTCGGTTGGCGTTGTCATTGTAGAAGCATGAGTAACGACGAGAAGCGTTCGAAGAAGCCGAAAGGATTGGTGACGCGTTCCAGCGATTACATTAGCTGGCTCTACTTGCAGTACTGCCTGATCACCGGACTGTATATGCTCGAGCCGTGGGAGCGTGCCATATTCAACGCTTTCGTCATCGGTCTGGTCTCAATCATCGCGTTCATCGTCTACGCCTTCGTGCCTCTCCCATTCTCGGGCGCTCTCGGCGTCTGATTCGACGAACTCTAAATCACTTATTGCATTTTCATGGTCGGTGAACTGTCAGATTAGTATCAATCGAGCTAGTGTGAATTGTTTAGTTAACATTGTCGCGTGATAGAGAACTGTGTGAAATGTCGGAAGCGCCAACAGAATCTGCCGCCGTGGAGGAGTCGCCAGGGGAGAGCGCTGCTCAGGAAGGCGAAGCCAACAAAGCTGCTGTCCAGGAAGGCGATGGTCAGAGTACCGCGCCGGAACAGCAACAGCAGGAGGAGGTGGCTCGCCGACCGTCTGTTCCAACAGCAGCGGCGTCGGGAGGAAAGATCGAAGTATTGCTGAAACCAGTGGGGGACGCGCCGATCATGAAGCAGAAGAAGTGGTCAGTGGAGACGAACAAGTCGGTCGCCTGGATCATTGCCTTTGTGCGCAAGTACATCAAGATGAACGTCAGTGATTCGCTCTTCATCTATGTCAACCAGTGCTTCGCGCCCAGTCCCGATCAAAGTCTCGGCAATCTCTTTGACTGCTTTGCCTCAGACGGAAAACTCGTGCTTCACTATAGTACGACACAGGCGTGGGGTTAGAGGCGTACTGGTATCAACAATAAATCCGTCGATTTAGCTTCTTTGAAGTTGAATTCGGGGCCAAAATTTGCAGTTTTCCCCCTATTTCGGATTCCCAACCAACGCTTCTTGTACTAAATATTTTGCAAGCCATATTTCGATTGAATATGGGAACCTGAATATCATGGTTCCAAAACCGTTACGCCTCTATCCAAAGCCTACTGTTGCTGTTCTCAAATCTGTGTCTGTGTGCGCTATATCTCGAGCTGTGTGTTCCACATTCATGAAATAATATGCGTTATTCCACATGTTAATCAGTAAATCACTACGTCTATCTTATTCCTACATCATTACAAATAGAAGAGTATTAAATTTAAACAAACGAATGAAACTGATACCATCTAAACTAAGAAGATGGTGTCCACTTAACATATCAAATGACACGTGTTATTTTGGACGTTCCAACTCAGCTTTATGATTCCATCATTTAGTATTGTAAGGAGTCGTCTGTTTCCTATGGGACATTTCCGCAGCGGAGCACGATTTGCTGGTCTCACTGTTGTGGCAGTGACATAAACTGATAAGACGCGTGCGTGCTGTATTAATCACTGACGTGACGCAACTATGAGCACCGTATCATCTATTAATATCAGTCATCCACACTTGACAGATGAAATTAAGACGGCAAAGGGTAAACTAGCCAGTAGTAGAGTTAAATGCTAATTGTACAGTACAGTGGAATTCACTTATAGCGGTTTCGCATATACCGGTATTTCGCTTATACCGGTAATTTTGGCCGGTCCCGAATTTTCGGCCTATGTTTTGTACATGGCAAATTTCGCTTATAACGGTTTCGCTTATACCGGTATTTCGCTTATACCGGTAATTTTTTCCGGTCCCAAAGTATATCTTCCCATACAAATAAGTTCGCTTATACCGGTAATAGAATTGGCAGACCTATCATCAGAAAATGGATTCATTATGATCGATTCAAATGACGTAAATATGCTAAAAACACTGCTTCAGTATTCATAATCTGACTTCACTAGCTAGCACACATGTTAGATACGCTTCCTAACGTCTAATAACTCTAAAGGACACTACTCTTTTTGTACCAATATTTCGACAACAATGAGAAATTTTCGCTTATACCGGTATTTTCGTGTAAAATGGTCAAAATACCGGTATAAGCGAAATTCGGTTATACCGGTATTTCGCTTATACCGGTAATTTTGGCCGGTCCCGCAATTACCGCTATAAGTGAATTTCACTGTATTGTAGTAAGGCGCAGGTAAGTGAACATCCCTGAGAAGAATAAAACAAGGCCTGAGCAAGAATAGCACTCATTCGCCTGCAGTGTAGAGCAACTGCGTCTAAAAGAACAATTGCGATCAAGAGAATGCTAGAGCTGAAATGTCTACCTGAACAATTTCTCTTTCAACGGCGCTCAACTTTTCCCGTATTTGCTTGATATCAGTCTGAAAGCCGCGCAGCGACGAGCAATTCCATCGCTCCAAGCGCTCACTCCTACTCTTGTACATTGACGCATGTTCACTCAGCTGATCGATTTGCTTCTTAAACAAGATATGATAAAGCACAGGGATGAAAAGAAAGAAATGGATGAACGGACCTGGTACTTGCTGTGAATGTCCGAGAGCATCTTGTTCAGGTCGTTCATCTCAACGCGCAACTGTTTGCAATGCTGCTCATATTGGACGGCGCGCTGTCGAGCGGCAATGACCTTCTCCTCCAAGTAAGTGGCCTGATGTGTCTTCTGCCGATTTAAATCTCTACATCCTCGACAATTTTCTATATTCGCTGCTGTGGCAGCGTTCTTTGGTGTCACCCCCGCCAGTCGACTGCGAAGGTCGATATTCTCTTTTTGCAACTAAACAGGAGCACAATTAAAGGCCATTTTCAGTAAGCACGTACCGGAATTAAGTTTTAGCCGCGCATGAAAGTTAATGTAAATTATTTCTTTTTTATGTTTTAACAATAAAAAAAGGAAATAATAATCCCCACCTTATCATGCGCAACTGAAAATTTATTACAGTACGTGCCGGCCGGATTTCCCCCTTAAGCGTTTCATATGAAAAGATGATCGTTTGAACATTACAGTCGCCGTTGAACAATGACTCGCCTTAGTGTTCGCGATGGTATATTCGCTTCAATGCTCACAATAAAATGAAATGTGTGCGTCCCTTCGACCGCCACACGACGGCTATAACGTTAGTTAAACCCTACTCCATCTATTCAACAGAATCGTGAATGGCTCCAGCAGGCAAAAGTGAACAAAAGACAATATACCTCTCTCAGTCGGTCATTCAAGGCGTCGTTTCGCTGGAGTTCTTTGAAAACGGGTGTTGAGGTAGTGGCATGATCACTGATGCGAACTTTTTTCTTCTCCGGCGATACTTGTCGAGTGGAGAACAAGCGCGGAGGAAGATTCTTCAGCTCTTCTACTTGTTTCTGATACATGTCTGCTTTGATTTCAGCTGAAATTAATACTTATTGAAACTCAAGTCGCTCCACTATACTTATGACACGGCATCTTTACGATAAGCTAATTACAATCTGAAGTGATCGCATTAGCAGCTAGCTCGTCATGCTCAGCTGTCCGTAATATACAATTCATTTCCCACAGCTAGAAGTGAGTGGAGTTCGTAAGTAAGCTTTCTCAAGGACTATTTATAAAGTCGCCGCAGTCAAGTTGAAGAAGGAAAAGGACACGCCTTCATGTAGTCGATGCTCTTTCTCTCGGAGCGATTCATTCTGCCGACGCAAACGAGATACCTCCGCCTAAGATCACGAATTGTCATGTTAGATGAAAATGACGTGTACGGAAGGAAACGGTACTGCTGTATACCTTCAAATCGGAAATTTCCTTTTCGGGCCTCGAGTGATCTTCCGAAGTTGATGTCGACTGTTGTCGCTGTATTTGTAGTTCCATCGTTTCAGGCTAAAAAAAGAAGATTGTTTTGGATATAAAAAATCTTTAAAAATCTTTAACAAATATCGTTAAACAACTTTCAAAATTTCATACACGATTTGCGCTTCGAGTCTTTGCAGCTGAAGTTCTGGCAGCAATATTCCTTGGATATGCAGAGCCCGACACGGTGAGAGAGGCCCTTTCGAAGGTCGTACCATGTCTTCCCGTACGATACCGATCAGAGAACGATTCCAGATCCTTACTCACTTCTCTCAGACTATTCTTTAGAGAGTGCGTGCGCGCTGCCCGGTTTGCAGTCATGCTTTTAAACTAAAACGTCCAAAGCGACACTCAATGAGTTGATATGATTTGGACCACGGCGAATTGGATGAAAGTTCGCTGTGAAGCACGCATTTACAAATGCACTAATGTAGAGATTTGCAAGAAAATACAGCAAGAATCTATCAGTTACTATTCCTACTAATGGAATTAATTCGTGCAGAACTTTTGAACTTTAATCGCCGCCTGCTAAACTTCAAGAAACAAAGTTAGAATAAGCAGCATTTGCAGAATTAAATTTGAAGCATTCGATCAAGTTCAAATTTGACAAAATTTTAAACAGACACTGTAGTTTCTCAGGGAGACTTGGCGGCATCGTCTTGAGACTCACATTGTTTGTTCAGTAGCATTGTATACAACAATACATTCCAAGCCCCCTCGAACACCCGCAAAACTAGAACTGCCTGGCATTTTAGTGGTCTAATCTACTATCAATATTTGCGTCAGTGACTGAATTGTGTCTTCGGCTTTGAGCGACTGCCGCCAACCTAGGCAGCCATTTCTTGTTTGCTCATAACTTTGTGAATTGAGACCGAAGCGACCATTGAACGCCACTTGCAATCATGTTCAGCTCGACGCTGGACGATATCTTTTCCTATTTCACTTATATTAGCTTTTTTCTGTACTTATGGGTTCTGATTGAAATTACTCGCCATATGAAGAAGCTCAAGTCGAGTTTTTATCCAATATTCTTATCGGCTGGCGTTGCTGACGTCCTATTCTTCGCGGATAAGCAGTCGATGCGAATTTTCGGCCCACCACTAGAAAATACAACACTTATCGAAAATGCGACCTTTGCCACAGCCTTGAAAATGAGCGCCTGGTATCTGACATTTGCGCAGATATTTGGTGTTCTGCTTATTACTATTAATCGATTCACCGCTGTCGTCTATCCCATGAAGCATCACATTGTAAGTTTTATGCCATATTTTTCAATGTTCGGGAGGGAATGGTTCCATTTAAAATCGGGTACTCTGGCCCCTACCGGTACTCTGAAAATTAACGAGGGCGTAACTTGGCTCCCATCCAAAGTTGTATGAGAGTACCTAATGACGTCAGAGTTAATCTCCTTGTGTTCGTCAGACCGTTTGACTAGTTTGGCTAATGTCATCATATCAAGTACATATGAACTAAAATCTCCTACTATAATACGAAACCAGCTAGCCCAGAGACAGTCGACGTGGGTTGGTACTTGAAAAGTGACGGCGTGACTGCGACTGATCCCTGATCAGTGTTCAACAAGTTGTTTGCAGATTGAGTGCAGTATAGTGCAAAAGCGACTCAGAAATCTTGACCTACGTCACTTTACTCGCTTAGAGTTACGATTTTGCGTTAAATTAATACTGAACGATGACGTACTCAATTACTGAAGTGATGGCACATCAATTTCAGATATGGACGCGACGAATGCTCACGGGGTTGTTGGCATTGCAATGGATCCTTCCTTTTGCATTCGTAATTCCCATGTTCTTTCCGGGATTCGGCAGCGTCATCGTTCTCACTCCTCAGCAAGCGATGCAGCCAGTTTTCACTGATCCAGCGGTTGGTCGCAATACATATCATGCCTATAACTGATCTGACCCGAAGGGGGATTCATGGACGAAGCTAGGGGAGTAGTCGGGAGGCGAGGAGAAAATCTTCCTTTTTTGGCAGTCCTCCCAGTTTTCAGAAGATTACCTTGAACTCGTATCCATGTCTATTGACTTTTATTCTCAGAATCTTATTTCATATAATTATCTTAGCATTCAATTCTCATTTCGCAATGTTATTGCCAATTTGTGATGCGCAAATTTATGATGCAGGTAAGATTGTTATCGCGGTCTGAGTCACCATTTCACATAGAGTAGAGCGATGATGACGATCAGAACTGAGTATTGAATGTTGACTGTTGAGATCATCTGATGAAAAAGGGCCCAGCTTTTCCACTCCCTCTATTCGTCAGTTTTATCTTCGCTTCTGTTAGGAGAGGAAAACGGGGGTCAAAGCAAAATTTAATTTGACTCAGAGGAAGATCAGTTTTCAGTTTATAAAAGTAGGAAACGGCACCTTTGACAAATATAGCTGGAATTTTACTTCAGGTTCAAAATGGCTACTTCATCGTCGATACCGTGATAGAGCCAGGAATTTTGGCGCCGGCATTAATACTCATGTATGCGACTATGGTGGTCGCAGTGTATAAACAACGGCATTCAAAGCAATTGAGGGAATCGCGTCGCCGTCTCACCGAACAACGGCTAAATAGTACCAGAAAAGACAAATTACCGCCACTGCCATCGCCATCTGCAGAAATTCGCCTTGCGCTGCTAGGTTTAGTACTTTGTATACTCTACACACTGATGTGCATATTTTATATACTTTACTGTATCGACTACAAAATTATATACGACCATTATGCTCTGGCATTCATCATGTTCTATACGACAGACGTGTTCACCGCAGTCAGTCCGTACTGTCTGTTCATACTTTCACCGGAATTGCGAAAGTGGATGTTTTGTTCGGGAGAGTAAGGCCTTACATGATATAACCCAAGTAATGGCTGCCAGACAGCAGATAATGCCATTTCCTACTCAAGTTAAAAAATTGTACACTTGAAATCGACGATCACTACTTAATAGTGATATCGAATTGTAACGGATTATGAACTGTGCACTTTTGTTGTGGATTATGCTGTATATTATGATACTGTGTTGCTGCGCTTATATTGTTGTCTTCTCAATCTAGAGGACTGTTACTGTATAGAAAATTATTGTTCATGAAAAACTGACTTCATTTTCGCTGAAAGAGAAAATGAATTATATCTGACCGTGCAGTGGGCGGAAGGTCCTAGGCCCCATTTCGGACAGCCTTTGCAAATGCAGAATCACGGATTTGCAAGCGTTGTAACGCTTCCCGGCTATTTTCGATTTTTAGACAAATCATTGCACTTGCAAATCTGCGATCTCGCAATACTGCAATCCTGCAAAGTTTTCTACAATACCCCCTCGGCCACAGAGGAATGGGCATGTACCATCGAAAGGATAGCAACGCATGGATGATGTCGAGATGGGCCATAAAATCTCTCGACGCTACCATCATTTTACGGATGTTGTTAGGTTTTGTAGAATTTTTGCGAATTTTTTTAGAGCTATTCTACCAATAATCGAGACATACTGCTCTTGAGTAGAGGTGGAAGGGGGAGGGAACCTAATGACAGCCCCAAAGTGTATTCATGTATAGCGAGTTCGACGCTCGTACATTCGCGGACAGCTGCGATGCTGTCATTTTCGCCTGACGAAAAAATGCATAACTGAGAAGCCACGAAGCATGCCAACTGCTAGGAATTCGTGCTGTCATGCTATGGATAATCAATGCCTTACAACTGAAAGAGTTGTACGAAGTCGACATTTTCGGCCATCGTAATGTAATGTCAAATTGAAAGGCGCGCAGATAATTG
>NIUQ01001228.1:0-33183 GCA_002796945.1 Plectus sambesii | reverse complement strand
GCGCCGTTTGTCGAAATTAAATGCAAGGTTGACGAAATTAAATGCAAGGTTGACGAATTCAATTGCAAGACTGACGAATTCAATTGCAAGGTTGACGAAATACGATGCAAGGGGGTGTATTGCACACTTCGTGGAGCGCTGGTCATCAGGTCGCTAGCCGCTACGAATACTTTACCGTATGACATTTTAGTATTCTGGAAGGATAGTATCTTGCGGCAACGCCAGAAAATGTTTGCGTAGGGACTGTTGTAAAAATCAGGACTTTGTCATGACGTAAACTTTGTTTGTAACTTCTAAAGAATTATTGATAACCTTAATACAGCAAGAAAATGAATAATATGAAATCCTGGCTGCTCCTCTCAATGTGTTTAAATCTTGAACCATTGCTTAAAGTCTCTCACACATTTGCAGCTATTAACACTACATAGACGCGCAATATTATTCATGGAGGCGTCTTGTTTCAAGAATACTGGATCACGGAATTTGAACTATGCAATAACGACACGCTTATTCAAGATCTCGTTTACAATTTTAGCTTTTGTGGCATTGCTGCTGTACATCTGCCAAAGTTCTAGCATCATGGATTTTGCAAAGTTGTATAATGAGAACATCGTGTCGCAATGCGGCTTGATCAACGAATTTCGTTTAAATGCTGGTTCGCGTCAGAATACAAGTACCTATAATATTGGTATTCTGGTTATTGTTGACGACCACGAAACAGAGAATGACTACAAAATTGCGAAAGATTCGCTCAGTTGTTACGTAAGATTGCAAAACTATACGCTCGAATACATCAACGTTAACGATAATGCCGATCTGATTCAGATATGCCCGCACAATGATGTTGGTTATTTACTACTTTATAAAGAATGAAATTAAAGGTTGCAAGTCGTGTCGCAATGGGATGCAATATGCAACATAAGTATTGTCTAATTAAATCTATTCCCCGTAGAGTCCTGCTTCAGATAGTGCTACTGCCGAATTATAACATCAGTTATGTTAAAGATTCAAAAACTATAGCTTGAATTGGTCGAGATACAATATCTTCTGAAATTTTGAGTGATATCATATTTAATAACTAAGTCCACCTTTTTTCAAATCTTATGTTGTACCCGGTATTTAAATGTAATCATTATAATTCAGGATTCATTGAAAAGGTTAGGAATAATTATTTCATTTATTGTTATAATAGCTCTATCATGGAAGGTGCTAAGGGAATGTCAACAGACTGAGCTCTGAAAATATGCTTGCAACTATTCGGGAAGTCAAAATTCACAATATTTACACAAGATTAATTAAGAATAAAAACAAAACTGGAGGTTGAATTGCAATCACGATAATTTTATATTCTTTTCAGCACTTATCGTGAAAGAGTCAAAATTATTACAATTTTACACTGGAGACACCGAGCCAGAATGACTGATTTGCTGGTTATCACGAGCTGATGAATCTTTACGACATCAAATTTCTTTTTCATCACATAAAAATTTGGTATTTATCCAGGTGCGGTTGAATGATTTCCTTTCAGACGATGCTTAGGCGCCACTGCATAGCGGCGCATTACATTAAGAAATACGACTGGACGTTATTTCTTGACGCCGATATTGGAGTGATTAATCCAAATCATCGAATCGAAGAATACATCGATGATACAGTTCATCTTATTTTCTACGATCGTTTCTATAACTGGGAGGTGATGGCTGGCAGCTATCTAGCTAAAAATTCAGACTATTCAGTTTATTTTCTCAACGAATGGGCTAATTTCGTATATCGACTGCCCAACAGTTTCCATGGAACGGACAACGGCGTCCTTCATGTAAGGATGCGGGATATTTTCATTCTCTTCTAGCTAACCGAACGTGCCAGTTTTTGGCATATTTAACACACCCTCTCAAACGAATATCATTCGTCAGAGTGCACAGAGATTGCCATCCTGAAAGTAAAGGGGCCCGAAAATTTCGAAAAGCAAGCAAATTTTTAGCACTGCTGAATTTGTTTAAATATTACTGATATAAAGGATTTAAATTCTTAGTTTACCCCACTTAGAGTTATAATAGCAAGAGCTCAGCTGCTGAGATAGGAACTCTGCATGGCGCTCTCCTTGTCTACAGGATCATAAATAATTGAAACATGACACTCAGTCAGATAATCTCCTCCAACTTAGCGAAGGAGCTTCCGTTTGAATCTGATTGTGAACCCATCGCGAATGCTCGCTCTTTGTTTAAAGTCAAAGAGTGGTGATAGAGGTTTTGCCAAACATTCACCCGCTTCCAACTAGCGGATTTTAACAAATGCCCAGCAAATTAGTCAGATTTGCAATTTTTCAGATGGTTCTAGTTGAACAGCTTGCTCCATTAGCAGTCATCGAACGAGCTCAATGCAAACGATTGCTGAATAATGCGAAAAATTTCGACGATCTTTTTGTGTTTGAAGCGTGCGCACGCATGATCTTGGGAGCCAACAGGTATTGGCCAGGAAAGCTAAAAATTGTCGGAAAAGGCAGGGCCTGGTCGAGAGATGGATGGATTACTGGCACAAAATATTGCACCCATGATTTCATGTTTCACGGTTGGAAGCAGAGTAAATTAACCCATGAATGGCATATGCCTTTCGCTAAACCAGATGATCTAGCTAAGTGTAACAAAGGATATGCTACTTTCACCACCATTCCCGGTTTCTTCGCCTCTGTTGAAGAAATAGAAACTTTAATGTGCAAGAAATATGGGTCAGTGGAGAAGAAGTTTTTGCGAAATGTTGCTATCATAGGTAACATATTCCGATAGACAGAACATCTTTGATAGCATTGTATTTTGAAACAGGTATACGTTTGTGCGGTGACTTTGTGCTTCATCATAGCTGTTGTGGTTACAAATTGTGGAAAGTACACAACCTGGTCAGATATGGGGCATTAGGATTTCTCCACACAACACGTCGCCAGATCAATCACCTCGCTTCCCGCAATTGTAATCGCAGCAACTGTGATGAAAAGAGTTTTGCGAAACTGGCGCCAGGAAAAACTAGAATTCAGGTCCCGTTTCATCGCTGTATAACAGTGAATAGCAGCATGGGATATTATCGCGGTATAGAAAATCGTCGATGAGTAATCGTCAGACCGGACTCGAAAAATGACCTCTCTCGCCGCATTCAGCGCTCAAAGCGCAGTTAGCGACTAAATCGGCACGAATTGTTCTCCGCACAGGGTTATAGCTCTTTGCTTTAGGAACGTCGTTATGATCAGCCGGTTGCGTTGCCACTTGCTGCTTGCGATATTTGTTCAAATGTGTATGTGTCGTTTGTATAAACTATCATCCCACAATAGAGTAGGAAACATCGGCTTGTGAACACAGAGGCCTGCTTGCTCCACAAACATTTCCCCACCGCTCAATAATGACTGCTGCGTTTAATTGTCAATATAGTACTCAATTCCACTTTCAAAACTATTAAGAAATGAAAAATGCTCATTTGAACGTCAGCGTGGCGGTGCCCTAACATCATTCTTAAAAACAAAATGAGTAAAAATAGCAAAACTGAGACTCCTTAAATTCTTAAACTATTACTACTTATGCATAACAGGTATGCGGTCAAAATACTGGCTAATAACTCCAACTTCAAATAGAGACGATAAGAAGTTCGTACATTATTGAGTAAGCAGCGTACTTTTATTTTGAATTGATTACTAATTTTTTGGTCACTACCTTCTGAAAGTATATGTGAGACATTATCGAACGTATTGCAGTGCTATATGAGACCTCTTGAAACCTAAGATATATTTTGCTAAAAGCGTTGGTGCACTGAGGTAGCGAGCAGCTCGATCAATATTCTGATTGCAGTAGTATTTGTTTGGTAACTTGCTGCGCGCGTGAGAACAGTAGGATGACAGAAACCGGCCAATGCCAAGTAAACCATAATTTTTCGGAATGTATTCCACCTCTGCTAGCAACTTTTTCGTTGTTCGTCAATAGCAGTTCTGCTATTAAGTGACAGGACGGATTTATGTTTGACATACGGGAATTACCTGAACGGATGCCTATATGGTTTCATTGCTCATTTGCGCACAGCATTCCTATTTCTGAGTCGATTTATTTGTGTTTGTATGATCGCAGATAAGCGGAGATTGCTGGCGTTACTGGCTCTCCTTAATTTAAATCTGGATTGTAACGTTATACTAAAAGAATAAGAAGCCAACTGAGCGGTGGACATTCGAAAAAACATGGTGTCTCAGATGAAACTAGGAATAGCAAGAGTGTGTCGTGAAGAATCTTCCTCTGTAGTTAGTTATTTCATTTTTTCACGCTTATATCCTAACATCTGTCGCTATAACAGAAATAACTATGTAATAAGGTGGTTCAGAGTGAGAGTGAGACAGCTAGGGTGAGCCGACTATCTCCCCTCAAAGTTTTACCAAGCGTGTGTCTCCTGAGGATTAAAGATATCGCGCCGCCAGGCATATCCTACCAACTCATTTTACCATATGCATTAATAGTGTCCCCACCATCATCGCCCTTTTGCGTATAATGTAGCAAAGGACGATTAATCCTATTGATGTATCACCAGGTGGCGCTGGATAACAAAATTTTCGCACGTTCGCTCAGATATCTATCAATAACGGTTAACAAGTCGCTTTCGCGACAGCCCCACGAAGCCCGCAGCATACGTATGTGTTTCTACTCATGCATTCTAAGTCGGTTCTGTCTCATAAAGACAGTGTCAATGGTGAAATTTCAAATAGTAAATATAATAATTCTTAACTGGTATTCTAGACTATTCACGATAAGCTCGTCACTCCTGGCCAACTCTTAGCGATGGACAGCGATGATAACAGCATAATTCTTCCAAGATTTTGAACGCGAACGCAACTGCCTTAATATTTCCGCTCAATTATTCAGTCTTTCTCAAGCTTCATGGCTGCACTTGAAATATTTGAAAAAATGAAAAAGAGAGCGTGGCCTGTTGCTGTAGTATTGTCATTAACTTTATTTTTAGTTAAGCTTCTTAACGATAGTGGTGAGGTGGAGATAATTACAAAGTCGGAATCAGGATCCGCCAATTACTTAAATCATCAAACAAATAATTGCACTGCTTCAAATATAACTAAAAATGCAGCATATTCGCAAAAGAAATGGAAGCTTTTTGTACCGGGATCCACGTGGTTCAATGAGGATAAAGACTGGAACGAATATTTAACCAATTGTGAACATAAATGCATATATTCTCCTGATCCAAGATTACTTCCTCTCGCTGACTCTGTTTTATTCCACTACAATTTACCATGGGAAACAGTTCATTACAACTTTACTGTTCACGGTCGACAATCACATCAACGATTTATTTCATTCACGCAAGAGTCACCGTTGTCTCTCCAAAGTAAATTTGGTACATCGTATAAAGAGTGAGATAAATTTTTTTTGCAAGTTTGACCAGATTAAAAATATTGACTAGCGTTGTAAGGAGAGCAAAAAACTGAAGGTTTCGGGAACGGGACACTTTCAAGGAGCGCATATTTCGTGCAAAAATTCAAATTGTACAGATTAAAAACAGTAAATTCAATTATTTTAATTGACCTTTGATCATTTTTGAGCTGTTACGTCATTCATGAAATGAATTGATACCATGCTCAATTCCAAAAAGCTCAAACTCTTTCACTGAGAGAGAGAGTGTGAGGGAGATGTGTCTGAACTTTTGGTAATAGAAAATTTTCCTTCCTCATTCAGGAAGTGCAGCGAGTGAAATGAAAGAGGAGTTGGTGCTCACCTTAAACTATCCTATCAAGTCAAATAAATCTCTTAGACTTTTCCAGAACACAGTGCATTCTTCTAGACCTTAATTTTCCATGATACCATTTTAAATATCAATGTATTTCAGCTCTCAAATAAACTTTTACAATTGGACTCTATCATATCGCTCAAATCAAAAAGCAGCCTATCCATATGGAAGAATTGTTGCCGCAAATTCTACCCCTATCGAACCTGCAAGATTGCGCAATATCACCTCAGGGAAGAAGACCACAGCAATATGGCTTGCCAGTCACTGCGAAACCTTTTCAAAGCGCGAACTTATAGTCCAGGTTTCACGTTTAAATGACACCTGTTACATAAATTGAGTAATTTATTGTAATCCGTTTGGACACATTGATGCACTCTTTATCAGCATTATATGTCTCACAAATTAACTGACTTCAGAAATGTTAATATTGGCTCATTGAGTCAGCTGAAAATTTCAATAAAGCTGATAAAAATGATTAAAGTAAAAATTTATTATACAATCATCGCACGCTGTACCTCATAAGATGACTTGTGCTCTTAAGCTGGGTTTAAAATGCGTTGTCTGCGTCGTTCCGTAAACGTCAGCTTGTTCGCTCGTATGTTGAATTCAAGCGCACATAAATTTGCATCTGTTGCAACCGTTAACTGGAGGGGACGATATGTTTTTGCGAAATGATCTTGCTACACTTTCAACCTCAAACAAAATCGATTATAAAACTAATAGGACAAGCTTGCGTTAGGCACTGAGATGAGAGAGAAGGGTTATCTAATCGTATTTTCGACCTCTGACGGTTCTGTAGGGTGGAGGAGAGCCAAATTGTTCCCATATACCTGAAATTACAGAGAAAAATCATTTATTCTTGTTGATCACATAACCGTCGCAAGCGACATAGACTAGCTTGAAAATTATTTCAAAGCTGTACTTCAATTTTAAAATATTATTACGGCATTTTAAGACGAGAGTTAAAACAGAAACTTTTGCTAAAAAACCTGTATTCTAGATGCTACTCAAACATAATGTGAAAATTGACGTCTGGGGCGAATGTGGCAATAAGGATACCTGTCCGAGGAATGAAGAGGACATCTGTGAACAGAAAATTGAAAGCGATTATTTCTTCATCTTGGCTTTCGAAAATTCCATCTGTACGGAATATGTAACTGAAAAATTGTGGCACAGAGCAAAACGTTTTTACAGTGTTCCAGTTGTTTTGAACAGAAAGATAGCGGAAGAAGTTGGATTTCCTGGCAGCGGACTGATCGCGGTTGATGATTTTGCGACGGTTTCCGAACTCGGTGATTTTCTCGTGAAACTGCAGCGCAATCTAACTGAGTATGAGAGGTAATGATAACAATAATTTCCACTTTGAATAGAGCATTTACCAGATTAACTGGACATCTTTTCGAATTTTTTATTCTGAGCTTGGCCCACTTCTTTGGCACTATAGTCAAAGATTTGAAGCATCCCAGTTTAAGCGGCTGGGATATGAATTTCAGATTAAGATTCCGATTACGCCTGAATTTATGGTAGATCCGATGCATGAAATTTCCTTATTGAATTCGAAAAAACGAGTTATCGCTGTGTAAAGTTAATTATGCGACTTGCTGGCGACCAGTTGACTGGTTCTCAGGTCGCAGTGTATCAAATGAATATTTATTGAATTCATTTCAGATATTTTGACTGGAAATCACAATATGAAATTGTAGCTGGAGAAGAATTTGCTTGGTGCAGTCTATGTGCACGTCTGTGGGATGATACAGAGCCGAAATCTCTCGTGCATGACGCCGCTCAAATATTTCATAATATCAGTGAATGCTTCATCCCAAACTGGATCTGATTTCAGCCGCATAAGTAGCGTTTTGACAAGAAAAAGTACAGATTCGACGTAAAGGCAGCCATAAAGTAATTATAGTGTTGGATGTATTTTGAATTATTCAGGTTTCAGCTTGAATGTGTATGAACTGAAGTTAGCAGAACGACGGCGAGAATATTAAGGAGAAAAGTTGCTTCAATTTAGCGGTGCAACGCTTACGTGAGCAGCTACCTAGAAAGGTATATTTAATTCTTGGCGCTTGCATACATGAAACCGTATAGCCCCGCACTGCAACACTGAGCATTTATTGCTCCAAAGATTGTATGCATACTTCCAGACATGTATTTGCTTCTTCGTGGCAAAACTATTTCTGGCTGCCAAAGCAAATATTGGCTCGACATGAGCAAGGTACGCGAATGTACCGTTGCCTGCACTACAACGGGCGTGTCACTATTTTATGCTTGAACCGAAACGCTTGAACGAAAGACAAAATATTGAAAGACTTTGGATAAAGCAATTGCCGTATCGCACAAATACATAATGCTCCGCTCAGCCTAAGTAAAGACGAAAATTTTTTTAATGCACTGGCAAGAAGAGCAAATGGGACGGACCAGATCGAACAACATCGAACCAAGTTCATGTCTGTTGTCGTGGTTAACGCTCAAAGCTTAAAATTATTTGCATTTGAGCGAGTACCGTCATTTTCTCACTTCCCCGCTTCTTTTCTTTCATATTCGTTTACCTTCTCTGTTACTTCGATTGATTCATTCTTTGATGGTCGGAGTCATACGCGAGCAATGATAAATTCAAATGCCTCTTGCCTCACGTTAACGATGTTGCTATACTTGTGCTCCCTGTTTTTTAGTCTCTCGCGTTCATTTCCTGTTGCTGCAGTGCGTCAGAAAATAAAGAATATGTAAAGAAATTATGACTAAAACAGATACTGCATCCTGTGGTGAGCCACGTACATTCTTACTAGATTAACGCTTAAAGAGTTTTTGACTGCCTGTTATAAGCGCGATCGCTAGGCAAATGAAATAAAGCCGTTCGCAGTTGTTGCCTGTTACTTTAGTAACGAATGCATGGGCGGCGCGCATCAATGTGCCAGACTCATATTGCCCGCTTATCGATCTACGATTGTTGCAGTACTCCAACGTTACTCTTAGAATCTTTACGTGCTCTGAAATCATGTCAACTGCCGTGTATGTCCAAATAGAACCCCTGATGATCCATTTCTTTTGATTGCCTTCATATAAGGCCAATAAAAATGAACTCTGTTTCATTTTTTAGCCTCAAATGAAGAAAATAACAATAAGCGGACAAAGAATGTTTGCCCTCCTCGCATTGTTAGATCTTAAAATGCACCTACTTGTTCGGCTTTCCATTTATCCGCTCAATGAGAAAGAGAGAGAGAGAGAGAGCGAATGCTTCGTGTCCTGCTTCAAACGAATCGTGTGCATAAAATATGAACGCGGTTGATGGCGGGCGCAGTTCAAACTTAAACGGAAGGTAGATAATTTCAA
Source organism: Plectus sambesii (assembly GCA_002796945.1). Classification (NCBI taxonomy): domain Eukaryota; kingdom Metazoa; phylum Nematoda; class Chromadorea; order Plectida; family Plectidae; genus Plectus; species Plectus sambesii. Next base: position 24,087 of record NIUQ01001228.1, on the reverse strand, counting down.
AATACCGTAAATCCTCTAATAGACGCCCCCCTCTAATAGACGCCCCCTCTAATAGACGCCCCCCTCTAATAGACGCCCCCCTCTAATAGACGCCCCCCTCTAATAGACGCCCCCCTCTAATAGACGCCCCCCTCACGCCATGATTGGAAAAATAGACGCCCAGGGCGTCTATTAGAGGATTTACGGTATATCGATCAACTCCGGTATAGAAAATTGTTGGCAAAGATAAAAAAAACTTCACTTAGCAAATTTTGGCGAGCTAATTTCAAAGGAAAAGTCGCTAACTTTAGTATTAGTGAATTTTCTGTATACCTTAACACTATTTACATGTCTAGGTAAGTTATAACCGATAGCTTCAGTATGGCATCAGCGAGGAAGAGTGGTAGGAATGATAGCGTTTCAAATGTTCTTCTCACAAGCGAATCGCATCTTTTGTATTTGCGAAAAGTACAGGTTGTTTCCAAATGCAACCCATATAAGAAAAGCTTGTAACTCTGGTAATTTTGATCTTATTCATCTAGAATGACGTGACGTCCTTTGACCGTAGTGAAAATCTCAAAAATTCGAAACTTAGCTAATCTTCAAATATTAACCTTCACATACCCTCTCATTTTGTCCTTTCATACCAGTTCTAAGTTATATTCAAAAAGTACACTGCTATTGGGTTGAAAGGATATTTTCTTCGATGCTGTGTTTTCTTTCTCTAATAAGATTAATTATAAAATATTGCAAATTACGGCATTCTTTCAGGAAAAACCGGCTGGAATTAGAAAAGTAAAATAACAGCTGCTGGTATGCGGCACTTCACTAATACTTTATCACGAGGCTTTTTTCAAAACGTTCTAATCGCCTTCTTATTGTTGTGCATTGTTGCTTTGTTATTCTCGGACGAAAGTGTTCCAGTGCCTTTGAAAAAATTTCAATCGCAATTCACCAAAAAGGCCAATCTCTGTCCGAAGCAGACGCTGCTTAATGGGTAAGAAACAAATTTTCAGTATCTTGGTTGCTAAAAGTAAGTTACTAAAAAATAAACCTGCATCGCTAATTGAAACATAACTATTCCAATAAAAGTGTTGCTTTATATCACGATGTAAAAAAACTTATTTTAGTAATAGGGGTATTGTTAAGAAACAAACCATAATTTGAACCCCCTCTACTGTTAAGAATTAAATTACCGTGAACAACAAGAGGTCGGAAAATGTGATAGTCCCTCGTACGCGACAATGACGCTTGGAATAATTTGCGCATCACCAAAAGTGGATAAATGAATATCGAGGTAGTCAGAAGTATGACAATTAAAGTGAATAAAGAAAATCAACTTTAGAAAACTATAATTTTGCTTACTACATGAATGTTTAATAATTAAAATATGATTTATTTCTTGAGAAAGTATTGAGGATTCCCAAAATGAAAAGTATTTTAGCCAATGTATTAAGTACCGGAAAACCATACCTTCCCAGATCAAGTCACTTCATAACCGTTCTGAGATCATCTCGCATGAATAATCGAGCTACTACTTGCTGACCATTTTAATTTCAGAATTGTACCTGACACTGCCAAGGGCCCTAAGACTTATGGTGAAATACTGGAACTAGTGTATGAACCATTTGGCTACGAATACGATGAAGTTGAAGGAAAAAATTGCACGTCAAATTCAACCCTCTTTCCGTTGAAATACAAAAATATTCAGTGCTCAAAAGTGTTTCTCGATTGGATGGATGTACAACTTAAGTCGAATATCACAGCCGACACGAAAGATCCTCCACCTAAAGAAATAAAAGAAAGCGAAAAAGACCTATATCTTCTAAACGGGCTTGCCCGATTAAAAAGCAGATATATAAACGAAATCCCAGCAAATTTGCCAAAAAAGTTCCTAGAACCATGGAGTATTGACATGATTAAGAAATATTTTGAATATTATGACAAGAGCAATTGGGGTGCGCTTCCTTACGGCGCAGAATGCGGTATGCTATTTTCTTTTCTCTATGTATAGCGTATGGTTAAGTCTGCAATCCAAATTCTCTGCACTCGTTGCTTTTCCCAAAATATTCTCCCCATTCCTTCATTTTTTCAATCCTGATAATCTTAATTTCTCCCTCTCCGTCTCCCTTGCTCTCTCTGTATGAAAGTACGAAAATAATTAAATCTGAGAGCGACACAACCAAAAAATTCTCAATGAAATGTGTCTGATTTTCCTTGCCGGTTGCAATGTAATGCCATTTACTTGCAAAGCAGCGGATTCTTATAAGTACAAAAACAAAACTATGTTTCAGCGGCAGTTTTCTTCGCTCTGAAGCATTTCAAACCGACTGGTTTAACTGGTATGGTCATTGGCTCACAAACCCCGTGGGTCGAAGCGATGGCCCTCTACCATGGGGCCGCTAAAGTGATAACAGCGGAATACGCACCACTGACTGTTCAGCATCCGCAACTTGCCTATGTACATCCAATTGAAATGGTGAAAAACTGGCAGAAGTAAGTTCCATTCTCATTATTTCTGTTGCATGCATTCCAAAATCTTCAATAATGTGAGTTAACAAAAAAGAACACTGACTGACCCGAGCCTCATTATCATCATTCACTCATGGACGCATGTCATCGATAACATTGAGATTAAACCTGAAAATGATTCCAAAATATACTTGAGCTACTCTTGATATAGATATCATTTCGGAGAAGTGTGTTTCCTTAGCATTTAAGATTCGTTGCTGATGTGTATCTACTTGTGTATTCAGTTACCGTTAATACGAGTTGTTAATATTATTCAGAACAGAGCAAAGTTAAATTCCTCAAGAGAAATAACAATTGTTTTCCGATTGAGAAAGCCTCTATGCACAGAACTGAAATCTGTCAAAAAAACAAAGTTCAAAAATGAGTTCAAAACGTAGTAGTTAGCAGAGACAAGAACAGCATAAACACTCGACTCCTTAATTATTTTTTACCCTAAAATCAGATCATTTTGGCTAACTCGTGCATCAAATACTTCTGCTATTAGAGCCGGTGCAAAAAAGTTTCGAGCGCATAGGCGGCCGGGTGAGGAGTGTAGCGCTCGTGCTAAGTATTGGCAAAAAATAGTAATTAATTGACTCATGTAACATTTTAGATATACAGACATGGACTTTGTTGTGAGCTTTTCAAGCATTGAACACAGTGGCCTGGCACGATATGGAGATCCTCCTGATCCTATCGGCGACCTTCGTGAACTGAGCAAGATATTCTGTGTGCTGAAGCAGGGTGGCTTACTGTATCTTGGATTACCTTCGGGTCCCGACACGGTCGAATATAATGCGCACAGGATATATGGTTACATAAGATGGCCGATGATTGCTGCTGGATTTGAATTTCTCGGCGCATTCTATGGCAAGAGTCCGGCGGTATATGAAAAACCGCCTCCAATCCTCAAGACCGACTACAAACAATATCTTTTCGTGTTACGAAAAAATTGATACGGTTGTTGATGACAGACATGAACATCAACGCTCCTATTTTTAGTGTATAGATACTTTTACAGGCTGACTCAAAATAGTCTTTGCTTGCCATTTCGTTCAAAATCAAGGGATTTTCCCGTGCTTTCCCTCAATCGATAGGCTTTGCCCTAAAGATTCATAGGGCGGAGTTGCGTTTGAATTGGTTTAGAGTAGGGCTGTAACGGGGACGGGGAATCCCCTCCCCGTCGCCTTCCCCGAAATTTCATTTTGTCCCCGTCCCCGGAATCCGCCATCTCCAAAATTTTGATTTTATCATACTCAGTCATCATAATGTACAATTTCAATATCAATTCAGTGTAGTTTACACTACGTTGGTACATTATTATACATTTTAAGTAATATTACTTGTTTTTTTTCGCATTTTTTGTCCCCGTCCCCGAAATTGGCGTCCCCAGAATTTCAAATCTTGGTTGTCGGAATGACTATTAAACTTTATAGTTGCTTACGTTCTCGTCTGTGCATTTGACAAATCATTTTGATGTGTAGGCAAGAGTGACTATTACGATTTTGAGCCTAGTATTTATAATCTTCACAGCATATTTTTTCACGCCTACGTATACATTTAATGCAAGTGCTTTTTCAAATCTTTCATAGTTCGATGAATAACGATCAATCCAACGAATATTAAGTAAAGTAACTTTCAGTGCAACTGAATTTTGCAGTACAGCTCTGGTTTTTTTTGCTACAGGCAATTGATTAACAATATCATTAATTGAAAATGATATCATAACATATCTATTCATATTACTGTCAATTGAAAGCCTGGTACTCCCAACTTTACTAATTTCTCATTAATCTCAATAGCAGAATTAATGGCATCATCCATCGACGCTGACATATTGCTGGTAAATCTCAAACCTTAGTATGAAGACGGAAATAGTATGAGAAATTTATTAATAATAGTGCATCCTTTTCTGATTATAAACTGACATAATTCTGATATGATTTCATTTCAGTTAGAGGTATAACTAATCCTTTTACTGCTAAGATAGTATCATTCATAGCTCCATTATATAAAAACGCGAAATCCAAACAAAATACATTTAAAATTATGGTTGTAATAGAGGGTATTCTCTTCCAAAGTATGTTGTCAAAGTCATCCTCGGCGTTTCCAAATTCTGGGACGCTCATCTCGAGTGAGAATTCCATCTTTGATTAGCTGTTTTATTGGATCCCTTTGCTCTGTAGCCAAATACTCGAGTTTGATCACCCAAGCGTCGTAGGATGGTAGGTCACGCCAGTTAATTGCAGATAAATCGATGATAGTAGTGTTGCGGACATTTCTCAGTAGCAGGGGTGTACTATAGCCTAGCATAGTAGCTACAGACTGAAAATAAGTCACTAAAACAATTTATTGAATAATTGTGCTTCCAATATCAGTATTAAAACTTAATTTGCTCCGGATAAGAAATCAGTTATATTACAGAAGGATAAGGTATCAGTATTATAGATTTAATGACTAAGGATTAAGCAACGAAATTAGTTTCAATAGGCTCGAATGGCCACAAAAACTAGAGAACTCTCAAAGTTTTGCCTTATTAGTTAGCTTGATGGATGGTAGCATCAGTTGACTCTCATGTGGCCAGGCGAGAACGAACGCGTAGACAATGGTATTTTCCGTATCTTGTGGATTGAATACTTGCCTCTGTGGATGACTCCTCTTAGACCGCACTTGGCTTGTGTACCTATAATGCCAATAAAACATTGTAATTAGGTAATTCAAAATTATTTATAGATGAAAAGAGACTATGTTGTTTGATGACATTCAATAAACTGTAACGTCTTCTTGATCGATATAGGGCGTGCAAAAAAATCTTAATCACGAGGCGAAAAAGTCATTAGTTTACTAAATTTGCATTTCAGGAGTCGGACCAGCTCGGTTTCATCCATAAAGAAGTTTCTCGATGACTGAATAAAACATGAGGAAACCCAAACTTTTGATTAACTGCATCGCACTAGATCGAGATTTGTTAAGCAGCCTATCAAGTAACAGTAAGCAATAATATTCTGAACGCCATATTGATATCAGCGAATGATCAATATTGTTAAGCAACCTTTAAAGGTGTCATAACATGCTTCAAAAGATATCAACCCAGAGAATTTTCCTTTTTACCCAAATGTTGAAAATAAAGTTATTGAATAGGGTCAAGCTGGATTGATCGCATGAAATTGTCTTACCAAACATCCGAATCGTTTTGATAGATCCAAGGTTTCGTTTTATACACAGCTTTTCCATTGATACTAAGCCACTGGCCAATCTGCTTGAATCGCTCTTCAAAAATTGGCACGTAACGGCCGTCATGCGTCGGTCCAGCGTTCAGCAATAAATTTCCATTGCAAGCTATAGTTCTCGCCAGCCAAGAAATTACTTCCTTCACTGGCATGACGTCATCAGCTGTCATAGGTCGCCTGAAACCCCAGGAACCATAGTCTAATTCGATGCAGCTTTCCCATTTGCGTGCAACCAAGTGGCCTAAAATGATTTAGTGTCTGAGGAATAAATAAATAGCAAGTTAACAAAAAGTCTCTAATTACAATGCTATTAATAACAATGACCCTTCGCAAAAACTGATCATTTATGATACTTATAGCGCATATTTGTAAACATTTGCGCAAAACTCGATGTGAAAATGTTTATAGTACTAAAATATGATCCCGCGATGCGTTGCAGATAAAGGAAACTTCAATCGCTTCTTGTTCAATGGATCGTTCAGTAAACTGGTTTTTACCACTCGTGACATGCTGGCTGCGTTTCTCCATTTTATTTAATGAGAAAAAATCATTTCAAAGCAACCTTTGCGTACTGTAAAGATATAGCCAATAGCAGTGTACGGTAACTTCCTAAAGTCAAAGGCTGATCGAACTTTTCTATAAGTTGTCGCCCGATAGATCGTAAATTTCTTGGTCAAGCTAATGTTTTAATTTTAAAGCTAAAATATACTTTACGCTTATCGTTAACAGCGTATATAGTCGCAAACCACCACTGATCAAAGCAAGCCCAGACGTACGTGGATCGAAATGGTCCCAAAATGTAAGATATCCTCCATGATGTCCAGGCACGCCTCTTCCCCATCTGTCATTTACAACGACATTCTCTTTAACAGGGCTGCAATTATTTTTTATTAGTGGATTGAATGTTTGTTTTCTTTACATGAGTGTAGAGCCCGCATCACATCTGCACACCGAGTAAAAAGTCACAGTAGTTAATAATTTTTGATGCTTATTGCATTTGCGAGCAAATATACGAACATAAAAACAGTTGGCATATTTTGCAACTATGATAGATTATTTGGTTTAGATTAATTAGAATAACTTTCAAACACCCGCTCCCACAGAATTGCGGATTGATGATGCCATTGATTACATATCTTTCACTTCCCGATACGCTGGTTAACACGTCACCGGCTGCGATGAAGATTTACTCTACCTGTCATTGTACAACCAAGCCAAGAAATTCATCGACTTCCAGTAAGTGTCTGGAGCTTCGTATTCTCCATCTCCCCAGATGAGGTCCGGTTTATAATTATTGACGATTTCCGTTAGTTGAGCAAGAACAACTTCCTAAATCATAACTTAAGAATGGTGCTGATAACGTCAGATAAAAGCTCTTTTAGTAGATAGAAACGCAAATTATTATTCGATTTAAGTGTTAGCATATAACTGTCCCATCAAAAGCATGGAAAATGAGTGTTTAGAGACACATGAACAAGGCAGACACCTACAGCAATTTATTCTTATACGGTGAAATTCACTTATACCGGTAATTGCGGGACCGGCCAAAATTACAGGTATAAGCGAAATACCGGTATAAGCAAAACCGTTATAAGTGAATTCAACTGTACTTTCTTTCATCTTCATCAGTCACTTTTCCCTTCATTTGTGTTATCCTTGCCCCCAACAACACCTTCTGTGCAATTATTTCGAACGCGACTTTGAAGTAACTGAATGCAAAGATGACGAATTATGGTGACAGACATTTTAATTATAGGCCACAATGTGCGCTCGTGAATTCTTTTAAACAGCAAACGAGTATCGTAGCGTCGTTTTTCGCCCACCAAATGATATCCGTGAAATTACAACAGTGCAATCTTAAGCTACTCACGCGAACATAATCGTCCGTTGTAAACTGATTTGCTTTGTCATTCAGATATTGTCGATTGAACCACTCGTATAAACAGTAATATAGTCCAAATCTCATACCACCAACTTTCTTCAGAGCTTGTTGTATGTCTCCTAAACAGCAGTTAGCTCAATATATTTCCAGGTCCATATTTAGTTAACCAAAATTACGCATTCAACGTCTCAATCTAAATTATATAACTAGTTCAAGTTGCTTTTGTCTTTCTATCATATTCAAATAGTGCTTTAAGTGTGATAAGCTTTCATATAGACCCCGCAATCTACCGGGATTTCTCGAAAATAAGCCCCGGGCTTATTTACGAGAAATAGCATTTTTGAGCCTCAACATTTTTCCGTAAAATACGCCCGGGGCTTATTTTCGAGAAATGCAGGAACTGCAGTATTTTGCCTTCCAGTTCATAAAAATAGCATTTAAATATAATTTTTGAACATACTTTCTAAAAAGTAAACCTAATGCACTCAATAATACAGTAGAGCAGATAAGCGCAACCGATTTCAATTTTTCACCGCGTGTTTTGCGATAATTTTATTGTAAAATCGTGTCGTACTGTGATATAAAATGCGTATTTCAGAGAAAAGACAGCGGTAAATGGTATGTTTTTTGACGCGGACGGAATAATTTTTGACCGGAAAAAAAGCCCAGGGGGTGTTTTCGAGAACACTTTCGAAAACACGCCCGGGGGGCTTATTTTTGGGAGGGCTTACTTTCGAGAAATCCCGGTAAGAAAATCCGAATCGCCAGCTGCTGATGGAAAAAAAATTTGTGCAAGGTCTGTTTACCACATATCATTAAAAGAATTGTATTGTACCCTCTGAGCATTTTCAGAAATGTAATCAATTTGATTCGCACATTCATAGTTGAAGTTTCGAACAAGTCGTTCGGCATAGAAGGTATGAAAGAGAATTACAGGACATAAAGACACAATGAAAATGAACTCTAGACCCAACAACCGGTGAAGGAATAAAACGGCGCTGCTCTAAATCAATTGCGCATACCAACAAGATCTCTGTTCGGCCCAATATCTTTTGAATTCCAGTTCCAGGAAAAATTACTTGGCCACATTGTGTAGCCCTCGACGTGTTTACTGGTAAGCACGAAGTATCTGAAAGAGAAGAGTGAGTGAATATGCCCTAACGAAGGCGTGGCGCATCATATTCATATTTTTTCTGGCAGTGCGCAATAATAGCAAAGCACATCGACTACAGATTCACTTTAAATAGAGTCAAAACCGGATAAGTGCAATTCGACCGGGCACGAAAAATTGTTGCACTTATCCGGTTTTTGCACTTGAGCGGTTTTTGCTTATATGCACTTATTTTGGCTTGATTTTTGCTCAAATCCTTAAAATAAGCATGTCTGAGTAGTTATATAGCATTTCTACTTACTACGGGTACTTTCCAAAGCAAAGAGAGCCTTTTCCTAATCAAAAGGAAAATTTTTCATATAAATCTGACTTGGAAAATGTCCTTGTTAAGTGGAAATGGTACAGAAAACATTCCTCGTCACTAAACAAAGCTTCGAGATAACCAGAGTTGAAAGGCGCTTTGAGTGACATTGACATTGTTTCGATGCACTATAAATTATTTGTGCAGATATTTGAATGACATATAGGCGCGGTCATGCGGATTGCACTTATCCGGTCACGATTCAATAGAAAAGTTGCACACGGGGCTTGCAAAAATATTGCACTTATCCGGTTTTTGCACTTATGCGGTTTGCACTTATCCGGTGTTCGATCGTGTACAAAACATAGTACAAAAGTTCGGGGCATGGAAAATTGTTGCACTTATCCGGTTTTGACTGTAGACTAAAAAGCTAAGAATAAGCGGCACTCCAGCCAGTTCAGTTTCCAATGTAATTATAGAAAGAGTAATTTGTAGTATCAGCGGATTAATATCAAACGTGTGAATTGCGAACAAGTAATTATGCATCTAACAACGATGTTTAGTTCTAACACTTGATTGCACAAGCGCCTAACAGCAATAGGCGGAAATGAATCATTGCAATGCTAAACATATGGGAATGTTCTCCTTGCCCTGATTAGGTGTCTATAATTTTGTATTGTGAGGATACATTTCCGCCTGCTGCTGTTAGACGCTTGTCTCTGTTGCACTATTGCATTCATTCATTTCAAAGCGAGATTTCCAGAACTGTATTAGAGGATGGACCGGTTGGCGAGCCACCTCTAATACATTTGATTTAGATCTTTTTATCGACCTAATCGTTTTCTCCTACGCTTATATCTATTCGTCTCAGAGGGGATAGAGGGCGGTGAACAGATATTCAGAAACATATTGTTTAGTAGTTCATTCTTCACTAAAAAACAGGAATTTTGTGAATATTCATTACAAATACTCAAGATTAATAACTTCATCAATGAACTTACTTAGCTCCCGAGCTCTTTACAATGTTAGCAAATCGATCGGGATCGAACAAATCGGCCGTAAACATCGGAGCAAAGTCAGCATAGGTAAACCGTGGAGGAAAATTCTGTTTCATGAAGGCGACGACCGAGGCACTCGGCTGAGGGCCTTGCCACTGATACCAGAACCATTCGGTCGAAAACGATGGAACCGCGTAGACACCCCAATGGCAGAAGATGCCTAAAATTCGAAATTTTCGTGAGCATTTCCTTGATTACGTGCCTCGATGCGGACTGGATGACTCTTAAAATGCAAGAAAGCGGAACATTGAGCAAGAGCAAGATTATTATTTATCAAAATGAAATTCATTTAGCTCTGCTTCAGTAAGGATGCTTCATATATTTACAAGTTGAATATTTCAGTTAAGCAACGCACATCACCGCTCTTTTTCTCACAGATCTAGCGTGTAACTCGTGCCAAGCGGCAATAAGGTAAATCAAAACAGTGTTATAGCACTGAACATTAATGCAAATCGTACCAAATTTAGCATCTTCAAACCATCTAGGAATCGGTCGAGAATCCAGCGACTCCCATGACGGCTCATATGCATGAGAATAAACGTTGAAGTTAGCCCAAAAATAAGCATACAGAACAGCAAGATGAATTCGCATTGCTGCAAAATTATATTATCGACTCTTACTGGCGCGCGAGTTGAGGCTCAACTGACTAACGGAGCGCCATTTCTCCCTAATCAGTGCAGCATTAGACAGTGTTGACTGACTCAGCGTTTTAGATGGTGCATGCAGTATTATCTGCCAAGATTTTTGAATCGCCCTTCACCCATTTGCGTTTGCAGTTGTCAAAGGTCTGACTACGACCACCAGACAAGAAATATCTGCCCAAAGACTGCATTAATTAACGCTCCAGATCAATTGATAACCAGCTAAACGGAGGCTTAATTATGCACATATGTACAAACGTATCACAATATCAGTCAATGGGTTCAGTTCGCACTTTAACTTTATTTGATAAACATTTTTTTTCGCGTATATGAACAAATTGTGATGAAGCTATCTGCAAAAGCTTTAATAGTATAATTCACATATGAGAAAGGAGATGCTTAAAAATTTTTTAACGCTTTGTGGACTTTAACCTTAGAAAGGATCACGAAATATGAATAGCATTAAAAAAAATGCAAAGTTTGCATTATTCAGCATTGGTTCTTGCAGTAGCAAAATTAATGCCATAATACAGTACAATATATCATATCAATTACAATAAGATCGCTTTTCATACCAAACAGGACACCTTCCACTTCAAGTGGGACATTCGCCTTAATCAAACTAATATAAAAATTGTCCTCTTTGAAGCGGGAGTGGTCTTATTTAGAAGGAAATAGTACATTCTTTGAATTCTTGAATCAAGTTACAAAGCGCAGGTATGACGCAATGTTTAGCTTGATTGGTGAGACCGACAAAATTTGGAGAGAGAGACAGCGTTGCAAAATACATTGGCTCACAGGTGTTTTCTACGCCCCCTCAGCTAATACAACTTTCTCAAACGCTGCTTATCTGGAAGTATAACCGCGCCGCGTGATCGTCAGTTTAAATAGCCGATACATTGCACTGCTCTACTCCTCTCCCGTTATGCTTTATGCGCGACGTCGTGTAAGTCGTGCAGTAATGTCAGAGCGCAACCAACTTGAATTCACCAGAGAAATTATTTAAAGGTTATTGAAGAAATTTTAAAAAGTTTTGCCTTAAAATACATTGCCTTTTCCATTTTAATTTAGCTTCGTTGAATAGCGCTTCATACGCCTGTAATTCGAGAACATAGAACAGCTATGACGAAGAGATTCTCGCAATTTCCAGTCTTTGACGAACCATGGTCGCCTTTTTGTGGTGGAAATAAAAAGTTTAGACCAGAAAGAGAAGATGAGACAATAACCGAAGAAAAGATTAGGTTGGACGCTTTGGTATTACTACAATGCGTTTCTCACATCTCCTACATTGATAAGATCTCATATGAACGAGTTAATTACCCGTTGGCTTACCTTCTTCGATCAACGTACAAGAAGAATTGTATTTCACTGACTATTTCCAGCGAACGTCTACCTCCAGAAGATGCCGCTCTCATACAAAAGGTTCGAGGCTGCTATAAAAGTATTCTTCTCGTATTTTTAGCCATGCAATAAACTAAAAACTGAACAATAAGTCAGCTGTAATTAAAAGGAATTAATCAAAAGTGTTGTCATTTTAAGAAGTGAACAGTTATGTGGGAGATTTTGGGATTAGCCATCAAAATTTCTGACTATTTTCAATGTAATAAACAATTATAGTTGCGTTTCTGAACATTTCATACGCCTGTATGCGTAAATTTCGTTGTGTTGCCAACTTAAAGAGTGATATTGCAAAAAATATCTATGCTAGCTTGCATACTTTATGGAAATGGTCACTGAGATGATTGATGGATACAGGCGATGCACAGTATTTTACTTCTTTGCAGTCTAAGAGCAACAACTGAAACGCCTTCTCCAAAGGAGGAGGATCGTCAGTTTAATTTCATATCAAAAATGCTCCATTTCATTATGTTCATTTTGTTCAAGCTTATCAAAATAGTTGTTGTGGGTTTGATCCGTAGGAGTGATTAGAAATTTCATCTATATGTATCGGATAAATTCTTTGGAGGAATCGTCCCGCACCTGTATTCTGGCTAAAGCAATGTTTACAAGGCACCGACCGGCTATATTTGACCGTACATCGTGACGGTTAATTTATGTCGATAGCCGAAAAAACTTTCAATCTGCGCACTGTAAGCACTACTCGATGAAGTGCCATGTTCGATGCAAAGTATGATTGAACAGAAAGCCTCAAAAAAGATTTTTTAGGTGTTTGAAATCACTTTACCCATAGATCTTGGATCTCATAAACTGAGAGATGGAAGGATACGCCACAGGAAACTCAATCAGTTGACTGAAAACCATTCGAAGGCCAAGTGCCAAAGAGAAATTCGGATTTCTAATGACAAGCTGAAAATTGCGTTGACAGCAATATGGTCAAGATTTCGACGATGGCACTATTTATGTATTGAGAATAACAACTCTTTCAATACTATCGGTCTAATACTGAACGTTTTACGCAAGAACTGCTGCCGTCCTTTATCATTGCAAAAATTTGAATTGAGCGCCAAATACAGACCGGATTTTCGTCTTCTCCAAAGATTCTCGTCGCTTATCACGTAAGTGGAGAACAGAATCTCATACGACTACCTCTAATTACTCGCAAATTCTTTGTCAGTAGCGCAAAAACAGAGTTTCAGCCTTGCAGCGGAAGGAGTCAAGCGGAAAAATGACAAAATTTAATTCATCATCTATGCTTTGCTTTTTTATGGCAGTAACGGCGATAGAGAATTTCGGAGTGGAAATTTCAAGGATTTTAAGTTAAGAATCAAGTTTCGCGGAGGAGAGTTATATGGACAACAGAAGTGAATTTAACAAATTTAACTTCTAATCTCTTTTTTAATCACCTCATTGTTTATGAAATGAATTGGTACCGAATATAGTATCATATATGAGATAGAGGTAAACTAAAATTTTGATCGCGCAGATTTTAGAGATGGGAAATCAGTGTTACAGAGTGTATCATTCATCACGCAGTCTTGCAACAACTCGTACTCAATCTTAAAGAATGCTACAACATTTTGTTAGACGATTATGTTATTGACGAAGAAATTCCGACTCTCAAAAATTAAATGCAGTAATTGCAAAATGCAAATTTTTTATTTGCATATAACGTGATAATTGTTTACTACATCAATTTTTTTAGAGAAGTGATTCTGCCTGAACCAACTAGAAGCTCTTTGGCTCACTGTTTAGTAGGGGCAAAGTGGAGAAATATGAAGGCGGGAGCAATGCGCTTTGATCGAGCGGCCTGTTGGACAAAACATGACATTGTCACAATGTGGACGAGCATCGTCCAGTGCAGAAATCTTCGCAAACTTACCTATCATGGTCCCTCGCATTTAATCGATGTGCATCAATGGAGAACTAACATAATAATACGTCTCAAAACCATCGCCTGCTTAAAGATCAATGACGAGATCAGCTCATTCTCATTAGGTCGCTGGTTTCTTGAAAACTTGAGCATAAGAGCGCTGTTATTCGGTTCCAAATGTCGTCCTTCTACCCTTCTTCAGGCGCTACTTGCGTCTAATTTGAATCCTCTTTTAAAACGCCTACGTACGATTGGATTGGTTTTTTCAATCGCAAATGATCCGGAAGGTTTGAAGCAAGATATCTATGGCGTGATGCTTTTGCTTTCGGAGAATGCTTTTCTGACAATCACGCAAGTTGTTGACGGATTGGACGGTCTCACTAATGCGCTGCAATTTTGGAGTGCGTTGTCGAAACAAAGCCACAGATGGGTAAAACTAAGAGTGGAAATTAAGAAAAAAGACGCGATCGTTCAGGAAGTTGATAAGCTGAATAGTTACTTAGCAAGCTTCGCTGGCGACTTGACGGATTTAATCAAACCAGTTTCGGCAAAATATCTGCCATTTGCGTCCTTTATTTGCGCTCAACTGTTCATTAGTCCCTTCGGCTATCCAGAAATTAAATCATCTCTTCAAAGTAGTCAATTTGGATAAGAGTCAAAATTTGAGTTCCTTCCGATTTTTTTGTTTAGTAAGCGTAGTAACAATTTACTTACGCGCGTTCAATTTTGTAAAACCTTTCAGTTTACTGCTATCAAAATTTTCTTTATATCTTGCTTCATGTTGCTGTTGGTATATTGTATCGATTTTAACTGATGCTTTGATGTAAAATCAACTATACTTTGTTGACTTAATCTTTCGCTACAAGTTATAAAAGCGTCAATACAGCAACAACAATGAATGTAATTACATAAACATCTCATTTCTACCGTTTCAGTAGGCAATTCTTGTCCCATCGATCTTTGTTTAAAATGATAGCACATATTAGATCTCTGTTTTCGAACTTTAAGTAACCTGCAACGTCTTGAACTTTCTTGTTTCTGTTTCCAAAAATACTGCATGTGTCGCGATCTTCCGCGATTCATAGGGTTAGTCGAAACATCGAGGAAAAAACCTAGTCGGCGCCGGCCGGGTGATATCAAACGGAATGAAAATATCGCGCAACTGGGAGAGAACGCGGAGAGTAAGAGCAGATTTGAAACGAGCTGTCTCGAAGGATTGTGTGCGAATATTGGTGTGAACATTGGTTTAACAATTGTCACGTTTGAATAAAATATAACGAAATCCACTGAACCACCATCATAGTATACTCTTGTGTCGTTAAAACACCACGACAGCATGCAACATTAGATATACATAGCTTTAATAGTTCAATGGGCAAATTCCTACGCGAGACAGAATACATATTATAAGCACTCTTAAATTAGCCGTTACGACAAACTATGTATTGTTTTACTGCACATTTTTTCCAACTAGCAAACGTACGATTACGTGTTGCGCTTGCTCGTTTCATCTATCACTGGAATGCGAAGGTATTTCAACAGCGCGGCTATTTCGAGTACGAATCGATTCGAATGAAAGCTGCGTCGTTACCGTGCTATTGATTTATTCAATTATTTCTTTAATAAATAGACACTCGCCAGACAAGTCACTCGTAACGGTCGCATCGCAACACACACAACACGCGTGTGCTCACAAGGGTCTGCTATTGCGCTGCGAGGTTTTAAGATGGTTCGTGCAGTAGATAGTTTCTATTCGATTCTCAACTTTCATAATACTTTGAACTAAATACTTGTTTAAGATGTTTGAAGGTATTTTTATTATATTAAAGACAACATGCTAGCTCAAATGATATAGAATGAAACAAGTGCTTCTCTGAAAAAAGTTAGGATAGTCACATTTCATAGCTTAAAGCGGACTTCACTTAAAACCGTTTTTGCCGATTTATTTAAGAGTATGTTAGAGAACTATCAGACTATCTGCTGTTAAGACTCTATGAGCACAGGTTTATTCTTTTCCAAATTATTTCTGAAAATAATTGAGAAACATCTATTTCGCGTCACTTTTCTTAATTTGAGCGCATATCGCGTTTTGAAATAATGTTCGCGTGATGTACACTGAAAAAAGAAGTTTAAATTAATAGTATTGTCAATACATATTGTCGAGGTAGAAAATTTCTAGGTTTCCTACGAATCCCTGAATGTACTCACATTAGTTCTTTTGTGCTGATGAAGAAAGACGACGCGAGGAATAGCGTAGCGCGATTGAACATGAAGCTCATACTGCAATACTGCAATATTAATAACGCCCCTACCCCGCTATATGTACGGCATTCACTTAGCGGCGCACAAAATTTTCTGCAACAACTACCGAAACCAGCTTTATGCTATAAATGTTCAATCGGTTGGAAAGATTTGCTTTCCATCTCGTATCTCTGAAGTTTTCTCTCGATATGACTAGTAATATTATTTATTAATATTTAATCTGTCTGCATTGGGTACTTATTACAGTTCCAAGCCAGCAACTCGTTCCTAGCTGTATATTCTTCACGTACTCCATGAGTTCGACATTGCCATACTAGTGTGAGTCAAATGAAAATAGTATCTTCTCAATATCGCAGCCTATTGTGCAGAATATTGCGAAATTGTTGTTCTCATTTGAATCATCCCAGTACTTTGGTGAGCGATAACATATCAGGTTGAAAAACATCAGTCTCCTTTCTCTTTTGTAACTAACAAAGGTAAAAATATTGAACTCACGGAAAAAATAGAAGATATACACAGAGTAGAACAGGTTGTTTACACAGAACTACGATAAATACTCTATACGATAGAATTTTTTTATGTCGCCCATGAACCCATGCAGAAAAGCCTTGATAGTTTTTTTACCTCGAAATTTGTGCATAATCTTTTAGATCTCGTTGATCTCAAGCGTATCTTCTCGCGATATTATCAAAATAATTACAGTTCTATAGCAAGCAACTATATATGAATGAAAATGAGCGAGTCTACCCCATTCATCGACTCTGTTCACAGCTTTTCAAGGCCACCTGCTTTTAAAAGACACCGATTAATTAATTTTGCGACTATTGTGCTCTTATGTGTGATAATATATCTGGTGACTACAAGGCGAGATGGATTCTATTCTCAATATGTCAGTCAATATGACTACACAAAGATAATTTGGAACTTTTCTACCTCGTTGAGAGCAAAAGCTGGTATAGCGGTAGAAGAATCTTCATCAGTTAAAATGTCAGCTGAAACTACAAAAGTATCGGGCATACTAACAACTACTCGACCTACAACACTGCAATTAATCATATCAACTACAGCAAAATTGCCTACAATCACAACTCTCGCAGCCATTATTAATGATGCTCGAGCAATGGCGATTCCCGGAACGCAAAATTACATAACTGTCTCATTCGGCGCCACTTGCAGTGGAGGCCGCATTTCTAACAAGCTATACGAGTTCGTTTCTCTCTATGGTATTGCTCGAACATTAAATCGAGTTCCTTACGCTAATTTGATGAACGATTGCATTTTAAATCAGATGAAGGAAATGTTGACATATTTTCCGAAATTGACATTAGCTATTGAGTTGAAAGTGGTAAGCAAAGAGATGACAACAGAGGTTAATTTTGCCAATGCCAAATGTTGTACCTATGAAGATGTTGGAAAACTGTTGGCATATAATAGTAGTCGATTTATTGCAATATCAGCTTCATATCTACAAAGCTACAAATTTTTTCATGAATACAAAGCGGAAGTGCTCAAACTGCTTACATTCACCGACGAAGATATTATTGCAGCAGAGAAAATTGCCAAGGAAACTTTCAAACACGATACGAGCCACAAGATTTGCGTTCACATCCGACGCGGTGATTACCTTAAGTCCACTCTGCATCAAGTTTCGACTGAAAGCTTTACTTTGAAGTCGGTACTTTATGTCAGAGAGGAGCTAATGAAAAAGGGAGTGAACGCAACCGTGGCTCTGCTTGGAGACGATCGACCCTGGGCAAAGGCGTTATTCGCTATGTATCCGTGGGCTGTTGTACCTGAAAGAACAAGCAGGTTCGTGAAAAGTATCTTATGCATCATTATATTATAATAGGGGAGAATTTCAAGAGTGCCTGTTAGCTTTATCTTCGTCAGAGAGACGAAAGCAGAGCGCTTCCCATGCGGTAATTAGCTTCCATTGGTAATCAGACAATCCTTGCGCAAATTAATCACAACTGTATTACTATTTAAAATTTAACTTTATCCGTCAAAGATTCTTGGGTCATCTTTCTCAGTATATCTTATTCTCTTGAGCGCATACTACTAATGAAGTAATTCAGAGAACACTACAGGGGTAAAATTGAAAACGGCCCCCTTCTCGACTGAAACCGGCCCCCTCAGGGTGGTGGACTGAAAATAGCCCCCCTCGAAGCGCGTTAGACTGAAAAGCCCCCTCTCGAGAGCGTAGACTGAAAGTGGCCCCCTCAGAAGCGTTAGACTGAATTCGGCCCCCTCACGTTATTTGACAAGGCGAGTACACAAGATGAGATGTAAATATAAAAATGTAAAAAGATATAAGATGCAGTTGGTTACATTTGACAGGCATACTGACCGGTGGACTTAATGGATTGTAATGCTCGAACTGTTGCAAGCAAAACGAATTCCTAAATTAGGCGCTCATTCACTGAGTCTCACAACGATATTACAGTTGCTTGGAATATTTCAAATTTATAGTCCATACTGACATTGAAGACGCTTTCGTCATCATAACTCTCGATTTTGGGCAACTGTGTTTTCAGCGGGTAAAGACTAAGGTGGAAAGTTAAGCAACTCTAACAAACTGCACTATGAGATAGAGACACTTGAGCGCATATTTTAATTTTTAAAGTAGGTGTCACTAATAATAATAATACCCCCAGTCAGTATGCCTGTC
Source organism: Plectus sambesii (assembly GCA_002796945.1). Taxonomy (NCBI): domain Eukaryota; kingdom Metazoa; phylum Nematoda; class Chromadorea; order Plectida; family Plectidae; genus Plectus; species Plectus sambesii. Next base: position 5,173 of record NIUQ01001228.1, on the reverse strand, counting down.
AAATGTAACCAACTGCACCTTACATCTTTTTGCATTTTGTATGTACATTTCATCTTGTTTAATCGCCTTGTCAGATAACGCGAGGGGGCCGAATTCAGTCTAACGCTTCTGAGGGGGCCACTTTCAGTCTACGCTCTCGAGAGGGGGCTTTTCAGTCTAACGCGCTTCGAGGGGGGCTATTTTCAGTCCACCACCCTGAGGGGGCCGTTTTCAGTCGAGAAGGGGGCCGAATTAAATCCTGTCCACACTACAGCGCTGATATATTGAGATATCATTTAAATGAACCCAATTTCTTATTTGAAAATATACGCAAAAGGAAGCTATTGAATAGTCCTAACAATTAAAATTAACTAATTTAACGGCGGAAGCAAATAACAAACTCCTGTTTACAAAAATTAGTGTTCTGAAGTTTTATCACAAAATATTGCATTATTTTTGCTTTTTTTCAAGCCTATACGTAATGGGCATCAGTTTATTTGTGAAATTCTACTGCTTCATTTGCTTTTTCGGCAAGCTTGTTAATCCAGCGACAAGAGTACTGCGTTACACATTCCGTTTTGGTGAATCAAGTAGTTCCCGTTATATTTTGAATCGATAGTAAATCTTGAATTTGTATTATTTTAACTTTACTGAGACTACTTTCAAAATGAAACAATACTCTTAAAAGTTCAAAGAGTTAGATAGTATAATTCTTGAAGTAAAAATAGTATCCAGTGTTTGAAGAAATCGTGTTATCGAAACAACTTCATTCGCTTAAGAGCCACAACAGACTACGCGTTTGTGGCCCGACATTGTCAGACGGTTATTCTCACTGCGTCAGCATCAACTTTTGGCTTCTGGTCCGCTTATCTTTCTTCAGCAGAAAACGTCTACTACAATGAAAAGTTTGCAATCAGCACTCAGTTGTCAAATGAATTCAATCCAGCTGACGTTTTCCTTCCTTCCTGGATATGTTTAAGATTGGATGAAGGCACTAATATAGTCTCTGAAGTACCGCGATGATTGAAAAGTGCCAACAAATGCCTTACTGTTTTGTGCAATATTTCTTAACTATACATATATTTCTGCTGTCAATTTGCTGTGAATCGAATCGCGAACCTGTAAAAATGGAGCAAAAATTGCGCCACAAGGGATTTATCGATGCACGGGTCTTTGGGCCACCAAATAGAGAACATGACAACTCGCGACACGACAATTCGTGACATGATATTTTTGCGAAAATTTGCGAAAGAACAATTCGCGAACGTCGTGTCGCGAGTTGTCCGTTTCTCACCAAATACTCCTGTGTGACACAACTGTCACATACACTGCAGTTTTGTAATATTAGGCAAAAAGCATTTGCCAATCAGTTTTTATACACACTCTCGGCAGCGAGCGCCTTATACAAACTCGGCATAAATCGGTGAGCAAACATGATGTCATACGTCAAGCAGTAAAGTTGGTGAGGTACTTATCATAAGAAGCGAACGACACGTGCATGCGAACAGCTCTGCCTAAGTTCATATTACGTGGCGTTTTGACGCTCGGCCCCACTCTTATTGTTGATACGATTCAGCCTAAACCTTGAGTTCAGTCCGAAACAGGAGAAGGTATCGAATTCTCTGCTTTTAATTGCACTGTTTAAACATTCGCTGGATACTTATTGCAATTTATTTGCGTTCTAGTAGTGCAGAAATTTATGGTTTCAGTTGCAATAAATATCAGAAAGCTCTTATAATAGCATGTGAATAGTTAGACTCCTGGTCCAGTTCTGTATGGAAGACTCTCAGAACATTGAATAAGCAATTTTCATCAATAGACCTTCATCAACGTTCTCTCTGTTGTGCTGCTCATTGAGATTTAAAATTCGAACTCAAGGAAATAGACGGAGGAGATACACAGGGTGAAGCAGGTTGGTCACATAGAACTGTAGTAAATACTCAGTACAGTATAACTTTTCAGCTCATCCAGGAGCCTATCAGAAACGTTCATATGTTATATTTCGACATAATTAACGAGAATCTGTAAGGTATCGTTTATCTCAGGCGAATCTACTTGCGATATTACTAATGTAATATCAGCTTCACAACAGTAAACTGCAGATGAATGAAAATGAATCAACTCCATTCATCGACTCTGTTCACAGCTTTTCGAGGCCAACTGCTGGTAATAGTACCCGATTAATTAATTTCGTGATTTTCGCGCTCATTTGTGTGATAGTATATCTGGTGGTTACAAGACAAGATGGATTCTATTCTCAATATGTCAGTCAGTATGACTACAGAAAGATAATTTGGAATCTTTCCACCTCGTCGGGAGCAAAAGCTGATACAGTGGTAGAGGAATCTTCGTCAGTTAGAATGTTAGTTGAAACTACGAAAGTATTGGAAACAACATCCACAACCGCGCCGGTGACAACATCTCTATTAACAAGTACCCCATCTACAATAATACAGTCTACAATATCAACTACAGCTCAACCACCAGTAACAACTTTAACAACACTGCCGACCTCAACTCTTGCAGCAGCGATTACTGCCGCACGGGTAATGGCAATCCCAGGGACTCAAAATTACATAACTACCACATTCTTTGCCACTTGCAGTGGAGGCGGTATTTCTAACAAACTGTTTGAGTTCGTTTCTCTCTATGGTATTGCTCGAACATTAGATCGAGTTCCTTACGCTAATTTGATGAACGATTGCATGTTAAATCAGATGAAGGAAATGTTGACATATTTTCCGCAAATAACATTAGCTATTGAGTTGAAAGTGGTAAGCAAAAATATGACAACGGAGGTTGACTTTGGCAAAGCAAAATGTTGTACTTATGAAGATGTTGGAAAACTGTTGGCATATAATAGTAGTCGATTTATTGCAATATCAGCTTCATATCTACAAAGCTACAAATATTTCCATGAACACAAAGCGGAAGTGCTCAAACTGCTTACATTCACCGACGAAGATATTACAACGACAGACAAAATTGCCGAGGAAACTTTCAAAAACGACATCACTCACAAGATTTGCGTTCACATCCGACGCGGTGATTACCTTAAGTCCGTTCTACATCAAGTTTCGACTGAAAACTTCACTATGACGTCTGTACTTTATGTAAGAGAGATGTTAATGAAAAAGGGAGTGAATACTACCGTCGCTCTGCTTGGTGACGATCGACCCTGGGCAAAGACACTGTTCGCTAATTTCTCGTGGGCGGTAGTACCTGAAAGAACAAACAGGTTCGTGATAAGCATGTTATGTCTCATCAAATTGTATCAACGGAAAAGTTCAATGAGTGCCTGCTTGTTCTGTCTTCGTCTGAAAGACGAATCAGAGCTTTGTTCTTATAGTAATGAATTTCGGCCAAGAAAGTCAGTCTATCCTAGTGTTAATTGGGTTTTTTAAATTCAATTTAAATTCAATTCATATCTCCAGGGTTCGTTGGGCATTCTTCTCAGTTCATCGGTTATGTTTTGAGCTCTTGTCACTAATGAAAAAGTTCAGCGTACGAAAGAGCGCTGATGTACTGCATGATCATTTTACTTTATTTACATTTATAATGTTAAATATACCAGAAAAGCAGCCATTTTAAGATCGAACAACTAAAATTAGCATAATTAAAGTTTAAGCGGAGGAGGATATTGAGATCTAGCCCCCACAATGAAACGATTAAGTGGCGGTAACAATGCGGCAGCAGGCAGCAAAAGCAGCCGGCTGCAAATTTTGAAATATTACATAACTTTGATATTATACGATACAACTGCAATATTCCACTCAAGATAAGAAGAACACAAAATTTGCTGCCTGCAGCAAGCAGCAGGAAACAAAAATTTTGTTTCTTGCTGCCGGCATGCATTTGCTGCCTGCTGCCGCATTGTGACCACCGCTTTACGCGTGCAATTCAGTTGGTGCATTGAAAATGAGAAGTGATAGTTATTGAATGACATAAAGAATAAATGAAGTGATGTTTTGAACGACTACCATTACGGCTGCAATAAAACAACTACCGTAAATCTTCCAATAATCGCCCTCTTCAAGCCTAGGCTAAAAAATCGCCCGAGGCGGTAATTAGAAGAAATACGGTACGCATCAAAATTAGCCAGTGAAGCTCGAATTCCGATTATTTTTTTATCCAGTTTTCTGTTTTACTTTTGCCATCATTTGATAAAGACAGCCATTAGCTCACTGAAGAACCCTTTTAGAAAAATGAATACTCTGAAGTTTTCATACTATATACATCTCTGTTTTTGCCTGTTTTTAAGCCTACACGCTTCGGGTACCCGTTTTTGCATAGATTTACTGCTTTCTTTGCTTTATGGCAAACTTTTTTATCCCACGAAAAGCAAACTGCGTTTAATGTTCCTTTTTAGCGTGTTAAAAGTTTCATGCTCTAAATTTTTAATCGAGAAAAACTTTGAATTTACAGTAGAATTCGTTTATCAGCAGAGTGCGGTAGCGCTCTGTCTCGTTATTGATTACTTCATCACACGCGCGCTTTTTTGTATGGGAGCTGAAAAGTCGATTTCAGCAAAGAAATCAATTAAGTGCATCAATTAATAGAAAATAAGGTACATTCCCCTGTGGCGATTTTATCTGTAACGAAAAATTCTGAAAATAACAAGGGTTTTTGGCTATCAATTTTGCTTATTCAGTTTTTTGTTTTGTACCGCCTATTCTGGCCGGTTCTCCTAATATCGTTATGAACGAACTCCACTGTATACTAATTCCACTTCAATGAGGACGCTTTCAAAATGAACAAGACTCACCGATTCTAAGATGATATTTTTAAATAATAATGAAGACATTTTTGAGTCAAATCTATATGGAAAATCATTTAAAAAAGCGCGCTTATCAAAGTAGAAACGGTATAGAGTCTCTGAAGAAATCGCATACTCAAATCGACTTCTTTCACTTTAGAACCACGACGGACTACGCGTTTGTCGCGCGACATTGTCAGACGGTTATTCTCACTGCGTCAGCATCTACTTTTGGCTTCTGGTCCGCTTATCTTTCTTCAGCAGAAAACGTCTACTACAATGAAAAGTTTTCAATCAGCACTCAGTTGTCAAATGAATTGAATCCAGCTGACTTTTTTCCTCCTACCTGGATAAGCTTAAGACTGAACGAAACTTCTAATATCGTAACAGAAGTGCGGCGATGATCAGAAACAGTGTTAATAAATACCTTGCTGTTTT
>NIUQ01001227.1:0-34200 GCA_002796945.1 Plectus sambesii | reverse complement strand
GTGGACGGACGAACCACACGGCCGCGAACTGCAGATTCAAGGAAGAATACTGCAGGAACTGTGACAAGAAAGGTCACATCGCCGCCGTTTGCCGAAGCACGCCGAACCAGCAGCCGAGCCAGCAGGAAAGACGACAGCCATCGGGGGAGAAGAAGGACTACCAGCAGGACTACCAGCAGGACTACCAGCAGCAGCATAGAAGCCATCAGATATCGATGGACTGCGTGAAAATCGGGAAGACCGCCGCGCAGACGACGACGGGACAGGTCGCCGATTCGAAGACGTATCAAGCGTCCATCAAGGTCAATGGTTACGACATGCTACTCAAGTTCGACACCGGCGCAGCAGCGACCGTCATCAGTGAAGCGGATTGGGGCTTAATGGGCAAGCCGCCGCTATCGACTACACGGCTTCCTCTGAAGGACTTCAGCGGCAATCGCCTCAAGCTGAAAGGCCAAGCGACCGTCGACGTCGAGTACAAGGGCAAACGCGCCAAGCTTCCGATGATCGTCGGCTCGCAGCGCTACAGCGTCATCGGGCGGAAATGGATCCGCCAACTCGACATGTGCAACTGCTCGCTGAACGTCGCGAAGACTACCGTCACGCCGCGAAAGAAGCCAAGCGAGGACAGGGGATCACAACCCATCCACGCTTTTCTAGAAGAACTGTCATCGATGTTCAAAGAGGGCCTAGGCCACTGCGTTCGCGCTAAGGCGCACCTGGAGCTGAAGCCCAACGTCTACCCAAGACTCATCAAGACTCGCAAGAAGATGAAGCTACACTTCGACAAGTACGAGCGCGCCAAAGAAAAGGACGAACTGACCGTCGGCGCCGACGTACTAGCCCGCCTCTACCACGACCGACGCAAGTGGGTGTCCGGCCAGATCGTCGGACGCAAAGGCAAGGTCCTGTGGCTCGTCAAGGTCTCTGGCTACGACAAGCCGTGGACCCGACACAGCAACCAGCTTCGCCTCGATAGAGGATCATCGAACGACTCTCCGCGCTCCGCCTCGACTGGAGGCGCTCCTCGCCGTGTCAATGATGACAGGCGCGCTTCGGTCCACTTCCCGACCGAACTTTTAGATGCCGTCGCACAGGACGACGGAACTGAGGACTCGGACCGCCCGCGATCGACCAACGATGCCGACGACGTCACCGCTCATCCGAACGACATGCTCTACGCGTCGCCGCCTGATTCGCCGACGCGATCGCCTTCCGAGTTCCCGAGCCAAGCTCCGCCGCGAGCATCCGAGCCGTCGCCCAGCGCGACTACTGAGGGACCGCCGCCGCTACGCCGCTCGAACCGCGAGAGCCGACCTCCGCTGCGCTACAAGCCTTAGGTCGCCGACCGCAAGCATTCGGCTTGCATGGAGGGATGTTGGAGCGCGACAGCGCGTGATATACATTTGAATCTCGCGGTCATCCGGATCCACGTCGGATCCTGGTATTCTGTCATTGCCGTCTCTGTATGTTCCTATGCTCGCTCCCGTGCTTGTCTCGCTCTCACGTTTAGGCCAGACCTAACTCTCTTGTCTCTCGTGACTGTTACTGTTCCGCTATAAACTGACTCCTCGCTCCCCGCTCCGAACCGACACCTTCACGCTACAACAGTTATGCAACTGAGGCGATCGAAGAAACACTTATTCAATCACTAATTTTGCAATGTGAAGCAGACGGCAGGAAATCTCAGAGCTGTATTCAGCGAGCTGCAAGTAATTAGCGGTAAAATCAGTGAATTGCAGTCAAATTGTATTTCCAAAGCATGTCTAGTCTCGCTTCAATAAGTGCTCTAATTATGATTGAAAGACAAGCAGGACAACTTACTGCACTGCTGCAAATCAGGTTACTTCGAACGAGAGTAGCACTATGGAAACCAAACTAAGAAATGCAAACGAAAATTGTTGCAGCTATTATACCGTATCTGATTTAGCATTACCCAAATTTCATCAGTAACAGACTTGCACAACCAAGCCGCCGACTAGTGCCCACCTCTGGCTCTGCCCGCACATTCAGACTGGTTCCTCAAATGGCATAGAGCGAGCAAAAATGAGTCAGTAGTGTTTGACTGAGAATTGCAAGCGCAGAATATAAAAAAAATTCAGCTTTTTATCCCAGTATCATAAATGGAAAGGTTTTAGTCCTCGGTCGTTCAGCAAGCCTAATACAGCCTCCTGCGAGACTCCTAGGTCTAGTGATAAATGATGCTCAAACTTCCAAGGCATATATTCAATAACTCTCAAAAGTTTGTGGGGGGGGGCATAATTTAGAGAAAACCCGGTAACGAGATAACATAGCTTGGCATTCTCTAGAAACACATGAAAGAAGAAAAACTCCGTTTTTTAATCAGGAAATTATCAACTCTAGGATTAATTCTTCCCAAAAGCACTCGATTCAAACATAGTTCATACCTCTCCTTTTCAGTGAAGTTCGTAGGACAAGATTGTTTGACACACAGTAACAGAGCTTGTCCCGTCCGATAGGCCGACCTTTGGTTGAAAGTGGTTGGTCGGACTGAGTCTGATCAAAATATTTTGAAGCAACTTATACTCTGAGAATTCTCCTTTGCGACTGCTAATTGATCGATCCCTTGATACACGTTTCAATGATTCTCATAAATTAATGACTGATAAACATAGTCGGTCATTAGGATTGTGAGCCGACGGTCGAAGTGATGCATGTAATGAATGATGCCTTGTTTTTCTGTCATTTGCCACCTTTGCTAGAAGCTCTCTGTAAACGATACATGTTTCTGTAGTCAGTTGTAAAAAGCGCAATAGACTAGAAACGGAAACCGTCCAAAGGTACAGTTGCGGAAAAAAGAAATGGGCAGGCGGCACTTTTTTAAAGAATCGATCACAGCGCTTTAATACGAAGAGTTTGTGCATTGGTATAATGGAATAAAAGCCTGTTAATAGTCTGCAGAACAAGGATAAGGCGAAAAAGAAACAAAAAAATATGATTTTGTAGCCCGGTCACCCCCTTAGTATGAAGCTTCTTCCGAAAGCTTTCCTTCGTGGTTTGCAGCATGGCGTGCCTCGCGGTCTTTTAAAAAAGAAACGCTCACTGCCGTTTTTTTACCTACCCTATAAATAAAGTTTCATCAAAATCTGGAAACTCTTTTCAAAATGCCAAGACAAGGTCGATACTTAGAGAATATAAAGTCAAGTTTGAACTGCAATAAATTTGGTTCGCTCTATCTTTTTTTCTCTGCGAGCAATGTATGCATAGTCAGATGTGATGAAATGTTGACATAGTCAGTCATTGTAAACTCAGTTTCCTTGTTGACTTTGGTTTTCCGCTGCAGTAAGGTTACTGCCATCTCTGCGCCATGAGACTCGTGAATTTTGTTTTTCACTATAATGTTAGCGCAAGAGCGACTGTACAGTTGAAATGTTCAATGTTCAATTTCCGACTTGAGTTCACTTCCATACCGCTGATGTGCTCAAATCCAAGGTTCTTTGTTGGCCTGTGCTGGGCACTTCCGATAAGATAATATAACTTGCTGTTTGTAGCAGAAGATACTAATGTGTCCCGCTGTTTCCGCAGGTCTTTTATTTCAACTTTATTCACAGAGCAATCGAACAGGGAAATGCTAGAGCGCATGCAAGTGCTATTACGCATCTCGACCATATCGGACGGGTGTTATATCTCCGCCTGCTGTATTGTCTAGGCGATGTTGTGTCTAGCTTCTATACGTTAAAATACGAAAGCCACATTGTTACATATGCTAACAAAAGAACGCCACACATATGAAGAAACGAAGAAACCACGCTAGCACCCGGACTATCCAAATTTATGTGTCCGATTGTAAACGCACGCAAAAGGTTATTTTCCATCAGTATGATAAGAGGCGTGAAATGTATACGATATTTTGGCAAAGTGACAGTCTATTTATATGTGATATAGGATCGGCCTATGACCTAAATATCGACGCTTTTTGGCCCATAGCTGACTAGGAAAAGAACGGTCTCAAAGTGATAGGACTGATACCGTAATTAATTATTGAATGAACCAATCGCTGCTCTGCGGAAGTGTGTGACAAAGGATCAACATTTAGCTTGGTTTTCAATGTGAAAGTTGCGCGCTTTTGTTTCAATCGCTAATTGCTTTCCATTTTTGTATCTGTTAAGTAGTTCTCTGTTATTGTCTGTTATTAATGAATGAGCGTACAGCCGAGTTCAGATTGGAGTAAACACTTGATCAAAAGGTCGCGCTCGATATAGCGCGCGCCAAAGTTATTCCGTAGCCTCAACGTAAGTTTAAAATAATTCTTGCTTCTTATAATTTTATGCTATCGCCGCTATTTACTGTTCATTTCAGTATGATTAATGCACTATTCCCTACCTTTTTTGCTTCAGTTACTGCTGTTTCACATACTGGTATGTTTTAACAACTGATTTCAACGGTTAATGTGTAGAAAAGTTCAAGTAAACCTGATAAGTCTGAATTTCAACATTTTGGTCTCTCGACACTTTGAGCCTCGATATTTTGGGCGCCAATCGTTGTTTATGCAGCGACTTTATTAACTTTAACTTTTACGACTGCTGAAGCCAAAAATTAATCAAAGTTTTCTCTTAATACAAATATTAAAGTTTTGATGAATCGCCTCTATGGAAGAGGATCGAGACAAATTTGTTCTACCGTATTCCATCTTTTTTAACGCGCGTGACGAATAAAATACCGTACACACAGTCAACTGCTTTTATAACGCCTGACTCTAACTTCGCTGTCTTTATAAGGTCGGTGTTTGGCGGGTCCTAATGCCTGATTGTATTGATCTGATTGCTTTTAGAACGTCGGTCCTTTTCGGCGCTGTATGCTGATAGCCTCCACGAGGTGGGGAAGATCAAATGATCCGTATCTTATCTCGGCCCGTTAGAGTGACGCATACATTGTCCCAATTGAGGCTAATTTTAACTACTATAAAGAAGTCCGTCTTCGTTGAGGGTCGTAGTGCCCTTTCCCCNTCTCGGCCCGTTAGAGTGACGCATACATTGTCCCAATTGAGGCTAATTTTAACTACTATAAAGAAGTCCGTCTTTGTTGAGGGTCGTAGTGCCCTTTCCCCGCATCTCGCCTTCTCGCGCTCTGTATGGGCAACTCAACTGCGCACTGAGCACCAACTGCTTTCATAACGTTAGCCGTTCCTTTGACCGACGTTATAGAAGCAGTTGAATGTAGTTGTTACATTGAGTAACGTAAATGGTAATATTGTTGTCGCATTCTGTGACAGGCGCGAGCCCTCCTTCATGAAATGAAGGCTTCTATTTTGTACACGTCAAAGTTTAACAATCGCCACAAATCGAAACGTTTTTTACATAATGATCTTGTTCTGACCGCTTCTGAATAAGCTTACTAACATTCTCTCATCTGCACTGAGCTACAACGTATTTCTCAGCAGACCAATCAGCGAGGTATCGGGTCGATTAAAAAACCTGTTGGTGAACTGTCCGTTCTAACAAAGCCAGTCACGGAAATGACTGGTCAGTGAGGTGTCCGGTCGGTGAAATGCCCTACTCAGTAAACTGTCCAGATCGGTGAAGTTTCCGCGCCCCATTAATACATTCAAATATTTTTACTCCTAAATTACGCGTCGAAACTCACAGCGGACATGCCGGGCGCGCGAGACAAAAATCGTCGAAATGTATGAAGAACAAGGAGAAGCAACCGGCTAAAATCGAAACATAAACAGGCTCCCATCGTAAACACACAAGTTCAATTCGAAAACACAAAGAGGAGCAAATTGAAACGATTTCGAAGTGGTTGAAGCGTATATCAGGATTTAAAGTTGGAATCGTTGCCGTAAGGTAAGCAACAAGGGAATAGGCAGCAAAAGTGTCGTTGTCAAGGACGCAGCAGCGTTATGATCGACGGCAGAAACGGTAGCGAGGAAAGACGGGTCCAAACCACCCGGCGCTTCAATAAGACTACCTGTCCCATACATAACCAAGTCCCACTTGATTAGTTCAGAGTCTGAAACGAATGAAAATGTGAACGTCTGCTTTCATAGCCATATTGCTTCTCTTGTCGGTTCCTACAGTGGTAATTTAGTTTTTTAAAATTTTACGTGACAATCGAACGATTTTTAAGGGCAGTGTAGGTAAATCATAGCTGTGAGAAGGGTATCGCCTTCTGCGGTAGGATACGCATAACAAGACGGCTTAGAGGTTGGCTGGTTTCAGTATGAAATTAGCGCATTTATGGGCAGCTTGTCATGGACAGTTAAGAGTACTTTATGGTACGTTGCGCACAACTTTCCCTTCTTTTCATAGGCATCGAATATATTTCGCAACATCCTGTGATTGGAAACAGAACATGAAAAGAATCTATCATTCCTCTTTCGTAACTGGACTGATAGAATCTTAACTATGGCAAAGTATGTTCGTTACTGAAAGTAGAATATAAATAAAATGCAAGCGAAACTGCAAAGCCATATTGTCAAAATTTATCGATCAGTGACAAGAAATCTAATATAAATAATGCAAACTGCTCCAAAATTTGATAGTGCTTCTTACTATCAATTTGTCGCGTTTGTTCAAACTACGCGATGATTAACGTACCCTCCTCTTTTTGTATGACTCATGAATAGCTCGCCGTTGCTCTTCGTGCTGACAGATGGGGGTATCAGGCAAGGAAAATCGCGAGACCGGATGCGTGTCTGTTTTTTCTAACGGTCTGACTGAGAGAAAAGGGAGCGCGCGGGCGCAAAGGGGCTTTTCGGAAGGAAAGAAGCCGACGAAATGGTCGAAATAGTGTAATCTTGCCTATCTTCTGCTATATGAAANGAGAAAAGGGAGCGCGCGGGCGCAAAGGGGCTTTTCGGAAGGAAAGACGCCGACGAAATGGTCGAAATAGTGTAATCTTGCCTATCTTCTGCTATATGAAAACGTCGGCTTACTGGAATATATAACTAGTCAATAAGATAGTCAGAAAAAGAATAGTGAAATGAAACAGTGTTTCTCGTCGTTATAAATCGGTATACTTATCTACTCGTGTGCGAATCGATTTTATGACCTTGGTATCTGCTAAAAAGCAAGTAACGTATGGTTGTCATCCCAAAAGAATAAAGAAGAATTAAACCCACTGAACCACTTGTCTTAAGTTCAGTCAATCTCCGACTTTGTCGAAAGTATCGCGACACAATTTACGCGCTCGAAAATCAAGCAAAAACTATCATTCCTGATGAAAAACGAGCTCATCTTTGCCAACTACGGTGCCTAGCTCGACTGCTTGTTACTGATCAGCAAAGTTTGACTATACAGGGTGTTTCAAAAATCACCGAACAAGTTTGATTCCTAATAACTTCGCGAAAACGCTACCAATTTTGATGCGGTTTGCTGCATTTGATAGAGCTACTTTAAACTTAAATTTGCCTTTTTTAAACTTTGAAATTGATTTATTTTTCGTCATTTTATACCGCTTTAAAAAAACGCGAGATTTTGCACACAGCGGGGGACTAAAAAGAAACGATATAATTTGTGTCTTGAATAACGTGGTCCACGTTAATTCAGCTGAGCTGAAACTTAGCAGAAATAACCTGCAGACATTGGGTTTTTGTCTAAAAAAGAATTATTGAATTCGGTTGTCGTTGTCGTGTAAATCATGCAAAAATCATGTTGTCGAGGTATGATTAACCAAACATAAATCCTCGTTTGAGAGCAGATTGCCTGCGACACCTGAAGATTTTGTGACGGGCTTGAAAATGAGTGCTTATGTTTGGTTGATCATATCTTTCAGGCCGGAGTATAATTTTTTAACGCACGCCGCTGCGGCGTGCGGCAAGAAAAAGTATGATCCGGCCTTTACAACGCCATAACCAAATTTGATAATTCCTTTTCCAAACAATGCACCCACATTTTTTGAATGTGTTTGCCAAGTTTCAGCTTAGTTTGATTATTGCTGGGCAAGTTATTTAAAACAAATCGATCAATTGTCAAAATTTCTCATTTTTTAAAATTCAATGTAATATGACGAAAAATGGACCAATTTTAAAGATTAAAGAAAGAACATCTAAGCTAGAAGTAAGGCTATCTGTTGAACAAAACTGCATTCAAATTAGTTGCGTCTCCGCGGAGTTATTAGGCATCAAACTTAAAAAGTTACTTTTGCGTCACCCTGTAGAATGTTAGGACGAAGACTCTCACAATTAATTATATATCAGGGCTCCGAATGAAAAATATTGAAAAAAAGAAAGATTTTGACACAGAAAAAAAGACATTTTCCAAAACACCCAAATATCTGTTTAAAAGTTCAAAACAGATATTTGGGTCTTTTCGAAAATGTCCTTTTTTTCTGTGTCAAAATTTTTTTTTTTTTTCAAAATGACTTTTTTCAGGAAATATTGGCCTTTTTATTAAAAAAAGGACAAAAAAGGACATTCAAAATGAAAGAGATTTAAGGTCCCAACAAAAGGACAAATCTTTTTAAAAAGGACAATTCGCGGTGAAACCGACAAACAGCACAGTTAGCATTAGTTAAGATGGCCATGAGATGGAAGCCTGACCCAAAGAGTATTCAAACAGAATCTATGACGAACGACAATATTAGTGTGCATGGCCGTGAAACGTAAGTTCGAATTAAAAGTTACAATTCGAAGAGCTTAAGCGATCATTGCATTGGCTAAAATCTCAGTGTATGTTGGAGCGCGACACAGCGTGAAATATATTTGAATCTCGCGGCCATCCGGATCCACGTCGGATCCCGGTATTCTCTCGATTGCCGTCTCTCTGTTGAAGGTACTGTCGGCAATACCGAACGGAGTCGCACCAGTACCGTAATCTGTAACTCATAAATTCAAGTGTTTTTCAAAGAAAAGCAGGTAACGTTCATAATTGGGATGGTTACTTACAGAATCAATGATATTTTGCGCGAAACATTATTAATTCTGTAAGTAACCATGCCAATTATGAACGTTACCTGCTTTTCTTTGAAAAACACTTGAATTTANCATAAATTCAAGTGTTTTTCAAAGAAAAGCAGGTAACGTTCATAATTGGGATGGTTACTTACAGAATCAATGATATTTTTTGCGCGAAACATTATTAATTCTGTAAGTAACCATGCCAATTATGAACGTTACCTGCTTTTCTTTGAAAAACACTTGAATTTATGAGTTACAGATTACGGTACTGGTGCGACTCAGTTCGGTGTTGCCGACAGTAGCTATGCTCGCTCTCGCGTCATCTCGCATTATTAGGCCTGGCCTAACTCGCTGTCTATTGTTACTGTTTCCGCTATAAACCTACTTTTCCCTCTACGTCTCCGAACCGACATTCACACGCTACAACAGTGTAAACTCACAATAAAAGTGTATAACAACCTTCAACAGAAACTTTCAACCTTCCATTTTTAAACACTAATGGACACTTCAGCTAAGCGCATTTAGATTGATATGCTGTAAACAGCGCATATTTAACCGAATATCGCTATTCAAATTCCCCCTCGCCTGAATAAGGGAAAAGTAACGTACCGTCCCATCCATCGTTGTCGATCTCGAGCGTCCAATTGCCGACACCCGACTCGCCCCAGTTGTGCGTAGTCATGAACGCCCATTCCCTGAATCCAGTCCGACTCGTGTCGTGCGCTCTCTTCGCCAGCAAGGTTGAACGCGTCCCTGAAGCAGGTGAATCCTAGTTAGGCTATTCAGTTGTAATTTTTCTTTATATGTCTTTTGCCGATTTTTAATGTTATTTCGTCATTTTTTGTCATTTTAAAAGTAAAGTGGCTTTCGAAATTAGAAAAACTATTATACAAAACGGTACAAGTTAAATCAACGACATAAACATCCTCTCTTTCGACAACATAGTTAAGTACAGTCAAAACCGGATAAGTGCAAAGCGGATAAGTGCAAAAACCGGATAAGTGCAACAATTTTCCATGCCCCGAAATTTTGTATTATGTTTTGTACACGATCCAAAACCGGATAAGTGCAAACCGCATAAGTGCAATAACCGGATAAGTGCAATATTTTTGCAAGCCCCGTGAGCAACTTTTCTATTGAATCGTGACCAGATAAGTGCAATAGGCATGACCGCGCCTAAATGTCACTCATATATCTGCGCAAATAATGTATTGGGCATCGAAACAATGTCAATGTCACTCAAAGCGCCTCTCAACTCCGATTATCTTAAAGCTTTGTTTAGTGACAAGGAATGTTTTCTACACCATTTCCACTTAACAAGGACATTTTGCAAGTCAGATTTATATGAAAAATTTCCCTTTTGATTAGGAAAAGGTTCTCTTTGCTTTGGAAAGTGCCCGTATTAAGTATAAATGCTATTTAACTACTCAATCATGCTTATTGAAGGATATGGCAAAAATCAAGCCAAAATAAGCGCATTTAAGCAAAAACCGCTTAAGTGCAAAAACCGAATAAGTGCAACATTTTATCGTGCCCGGTCGAATTGCACTTATCCGGTTTCGACTGTAAATCAGAATATGATATCGTGCAAATTTGAACAAGACGTCATTTTGAAATCTGGAAAATCAGGTGGCCTTACCAGAAGGAGACGTCAGATAAATCTGAATGTCGCCGCGTTTTGGCGCAGTCAGGGTGATGATAGCTTGAACGTGCTCCAAGTAGACAACTTTACTCTCGTCGTCTTTGACGCATCCGTCCGAGTATAGCTGCAGTTGAAGCCGCGATCCGTGTGGAATAGTCCTGAAACGACAGCAATGAAGCATCCTGAGAGAAAAATGGCCGCTTGAAATTATAGTCGTCATTATACGATCAAGGAATCTCTCCAGGCACTGTAGTTAGCAATGATGAGCTCGCTTTTCGGTGCAAATAAAACGTTTTTCACCTAGAATTTTTGTTGAGTCTTCGAGGTTGACTCTTGCAGTTATTTGTATGTCGTCGAACCGAGATCCACTTACTTTTACACAAATGAAAAGGGTTAGTACGAGAGACAACTAAATAGGATAGCGTAGTCACGGGACACCGGAAGCAAGCGCAACACACCGCATGGCACACACATAGCGCACATACCAAAGCATGAGCATTGCGAAATAGCTGTACGGTACATGCGTATGAGGACCCATTAGGGGATTCGAATCCCCAACAATGTTAATCATTTCTTGGCTTTTCCGTGCGTAAATTGATAGAAAGATGTGCCATCGACGTTAACGTCTAGTACAGATCCCGCGTTCTTACTCTCTTCACATTTCCCATCTATTTTCAAGCTTGCGTTGACGAAAGAAGCGCCAAATTCTATCACGTCCAGCGCATTAATTGAGATTTTTTGTTTATTTTGCATTTCCTTTCAGAATGTAAAGCAGAAACCAAGGGAGAAATGATAACTCACTTGTATCTGCCTGAATGGGAAACACGACAGACTTTTTGTGAGGGAACGTTTGTCCAGTTCCTTGCGAGCAGCACCATTGCGCCCGCGTCCAGCAGACCGAAGCCAAAGGAGTGCGACACGCTTCGACCGGCCCCATTCGTTACCTAAAACAATTCTTTCGCAAACACAAACGAATTACTTCCGTGACAAACAATGCGAGGAATGCATTTCAAATACTCTAACTTGAACTATGGCCGCAACTTACACCCCACCAAAAAAAAATATCGCCTAATTAGCGTTAAGTGCACTGAATAATTTTTACACTCCACTGTTAAGATATGACAACGCACAATCTGCGAACACAGTGGGTTGTAAAATCATTTACTGCACTTAGCGCTCGTCAAGGAAAGGTTTACGGTAGGTGGGGTGTAAATTTCTGGCACCAACTCGGATGGATTGCAGACAATACTAACAGTCGTTTCTCGGATTTTACGTGCGTATATTGATAGTAAGAAGTGTTATCGGTTTTCGAAGCGGTTTGCCTTATTCAATCTTGTCACACCGTGTGATCAGAATGATGTCGTATTCGATAGTAATAATGTCATCTAGTTATTCGAATAGCTAAATAGGTTCAAGCGCGATAGAATGATACAGTATCTTATATAATCATTCTCTTATGTACAACCTAAAATGCATGTATAACGGTGTGGAGTGATAAACGCGATTGAATGAAGCCTGAGTTCCGATCGGAGTAAATTGAAAGAAGAGACCGACTAACGTGAGAACACAATAAATCTGAAATTTCTTCTTACTGATCGGGAAACTTTGACTATACAGCAGCCGCAAGAGAATGTCGACAAGCATACGACTGAAAAAAATATACTAACCCAATCGCCAGCACGGAGGTTTTCGGGCCGGGCGGTGCGTACAATGATATGCTGAAGGTCGCGCCAGCTAAGCGTGGGGTTGGCCTCCAGCGTCAAGGCGGCGATCCCCGCTGCCAGGGAGGCACTCGCCGACGTGCCCGAGTGATTGTTCGTACACGAGTGATGTATGTCAGTCGTCACCTAAAACCATACGCTGCTGTGGTGTTCAAATGTTAGCTGTCAAAACCAGTGTTGGGCGACTAGATAAATTTACCTAGTTTACTTAAGTAAATTTGGAGTAGTAAGTACTTTTTACTTACCTAGTTTCCATTTTGTTTTCAAGTACTTACTACTTACCTAGTTATAACTAGGAAAGTAAATACATTTAAATATCCGCTTGATTCCAGTCACTAGTGCATGGCATGTACATCTATTCGCATATACGGTAGCGCAGCTATTCGCTTGATTAGCGGAACACAAATACGACATATTTATTATCTACCGTATTTCACAATACGAAATTGGTTCCATGCGCTAATCAGGCGCCGCGTATGTGGAAGGTCAAGCAGGGATGTAAAATATGGTTTATTGCTTGAACAGAATGCGTTCCACTACGTAACGATTTTACTTACCTAGTTTACTTAAGTACGTACCGAGTTTGCAGTTCGAAACTAGGTACGAAATTGGTAAGTAAAAAGTTACTTTTTACTTACTTTTTACTTACCTAGTTCGAAACGCCCAACACTGGTCAAAGCATACAATGATGATCAGTCATATACCGTTTCGACTTTAATAAGGACACTTTTCAAATCAAATTAATGTCATTTTTAATTTGAGAAACATCTTCTTTGAATTGGAAGGTGTCTTTAATAAAGTGAAAATGGTTTAAATCAAAGAGCAACTCACAATCATCCTCTCTCCGCTAGCGCCGCTGGAGTAGGCGGTAGCAAGGGTAGAGCTGCAGGCCTCTGAGTACCAGGGAATGTTGCCGTTCTCCGTAGCCGCCGAGATTGACAGCGTGTAGATGCTGCTCGTGTAGCCGTCGCAGTTGCACGAATCCGCATTCTTGCCCCCAATGCCAGATGCCCACACAAAGATCGAACCCTTCCCTCCACGGCCCTGAAACAGGGAAGTCACTTTTAAATCGACACTATAACTATACAGTAAAGTTCACTTATACCGGTATATTCACATGTACCAGTAATTTTGACCGGTCCCCACGTATCGGTAAAAACGATTCTCACTGTATCGTTGCAGTTACGGCTGTAACATGAACGGAGAATTACCCGTCCCCATCCCTGGAGTCTCATTTTGTCCCCGTCCCCGAAATTCCCTGTCCCTAAAATTCTGATTTTGTCATACTCAATCATCATAATTAATTATTTTAATATTAGTTTAGTATATATAATATTATGTCGATACATTATTATACATTTTAAGTAATATTTATTAATTTTAGGATACATTTTTTGTCCCCGTCTTTGGAATCCCATCCCGTTACAACCTAGTCGCAATATCTTAATCAGTAACAAGAGAATGAAGTGTTGGTCCTGTAGATATAAGGATTACTAGCGTACAACACACCGCGAACGTGCTCAGTTTAGGGATCAGTCTCGGAGCTACAGAGACTTAACGGGGTGAGCTTATTCAGCGACCAACGTCTTAACAATCCACTAATACAAAAGAGCAGTCGGACCACAACTGCGCCTAGGTAAAAAAGGTCGAGACGCTTAGAATTCAATGGTAGAAACACCAAAGCCAGCTTTAGAAGATTAATACGCAGTCGGCTGAATTAAGTCGTCTGCTACTTTGAAGTTGCTGTTGTTCTTATCTTTTGCTGCCGATTGACTGCTTATATACTGGCCATTCTGCGGTTTGGCGCACATTTTTCCTGCGCTACATTTGATATTTAAAATTAAGCTGTCATATTTCCGGTTGCCGCGCTTACTTCAATATGCTTATTTGACCTCAATGTGACAATAACTTTAATGAAGTGCAGCATACGGTAAATGCGCAGTATTAACGCGCAGCATCGCTATGCTTAGCCTTGCTGCATTGTGACGCCTTGACATTATTAAACATTAAAAATATTCACTCGACATTTCATGTTTTCCTTATACATCCCCATATTTCAGACTTCGACCTTTTTTCCTCGACCAAATTAACTCGAGCTTTTGTCCAGAAATCGTAACATTCAGTATTTTACCCAGTTATTAAATGATTTTTGTCTGAGCTTTTGTAATGCGACGCAGGCTTAACAGGCAAGAAATACCAACCGTTTTGATGCCTCGTTCTAGGGCGTTCCTGGCGAGTCTGGCAGGGCCATCAACGGTCCTGCCGTCGTCGTCCGGCCCCCAACTGGCCGAATAGATGTCAATGTAATCCGAATTGTGCCCAAAACTCGCCGCCTCCACCGCATCCGTCACAGAGCCATCCAGCATTCTGATTCCTGCACAGAAGAGTTACAGTTTTAATGCAACTTATGCACTAGAAATGTCACAGCGAATGGAAATAAGGTCACGACGAAAGCTAGTTTATCATGATAATTAATTTAGTTAAAATCACGAAAAAGTACATACTTGATTCTAAAGAAGTCTCAAAGGGCGCTTCAAATCTCGCTATAGAGGCGTTAAAAAAGTGTCGCGAAAGTTACAGGCAAAAGATGTCTAAAAATTCTACTCCAACCACTTGACAAGCGAATATCGCGTAAATCATACGTGAATCGAACATATTATACATAGAGTCCGCAACAATAAAGTTTCGTTAACCTCCGATGTTTGAGTTGTAGGCTATACCGACGATACAAAGAGA
Source organism: Plectus sambesii (assembly GCA_002796945.1). Taxonomy (NCBI): domain Eukaryota; kingdom Metazoa; phylum Nematoda; class Chromadorea; order Plectida; family Plectidae; genus Plectus; species Plectus sambesii. Next base: position 19,241 of record NIUQ01001227.1, on the reverse strand, counting down.
GTTGTTGAAGACGGCAGCAACTTCGCCAGCACATCGCGTGCCATCATAATTTTCAGACTTAGAGGAGTAGCGGGGCGTGGGGTCCTCGTCCCTGTCGTTCATATCGTAACTCGCTAGCGGGTCCTGAAATGAACTTTAAAAAATATCCCATTTCAAAGAAGCCGTTTTCCAATTCAAAATGGATATTTCCTTTGTGGATTTGAGTCGGAAAGAGCTTTCAATATGGGATATTTCCTCTTGGAATTAAAAAGTATTCTGTTTGATTTAGAAGCATCCTTAATAAAATGCAAACGATGTACAGGGTGTCCCAGGCATATTAAGTCACATTCTCTGCCTATTAACCTCTGTCACTCCCTGTATTTCGATGCTATTACCATACAAGCAAAAATGATTTATATTAACGATCAATTAATGAACAAGACTCACATAATTAGGCAGAATATCGGGATGGGATCGTTCAAGACCGTCATCTACGATGGTGACGACGATACCCTTGCCCGTATAGCCGAGATCCCAAGCCGCTTTGACATTATGATCAAGACCCGGCCGATTGCCGTTCTGAAAAATTTGAACAATTAATATATGCCATTACAGTGAACTTCATTTATTTTGGTTTTGCTTATAACGGTATTTTGCTTCTACCTATCAAGACTGATCAGTCTCAAAGCGTATTGCGAAGCTTAAACCATAAAGTGAATTATCTTTTATACGGATATTTCGCTTCTACCAGTCAAAATTTGCCGATCCTTAATTTACCGATATAAACGAATTTCATTGTATTTTGGAATTATTATATCAAGCACCAACTTCAGGGCGTCAAAGAGCACTGGGAAACTGACGAAGCATCACTCGGTATGCTGTCTTTCACAGTATACGTCTTAATAGGTCAAGAAAAGCCCCTCAAAATCTCACTTTTTTGCCAAGAATTATAACCGTTCAAAAATAGTAGAGTAAAGAAGTGTGAATTTTGTTGTATTTCGCTTTATTCAGCCATCTTTTTGTGCTTAATGATGAATATATTCACAATTTCTCCCTCGTTAGAGGATCTTTTATCACAATTTGACACTTTTGCATCCAATCAAACTATGATTCCTATTTCTTTCCAAGTAAAGCAGGAATATCGACTAGACAATCATCTTCTGCAGACGATAAGGAATAGAAAAATTTCCAGCACAGAGCGAAATTAGGGCGAATAAAAGTAGGTTTTAGGGAGGCGAAAAACTGGGGTTTTCGCGAACTTCAGGATCCAGAATTTCGATCAAAGATTTCAGAATTGCAAAATTCAGAATTTCAGGATTATGAGATCCAGAATTTCACGATCCAACACAACTTAAATAAAAGTCTCAATATTTACCAGATACCACATGTCGCTCCATAACGGATCATTCGGATTATGCGGCCCATTGAAGTTCGTTTCCGTCTGCCGACGTCGCATTGCGTGATGTCCCCGCTTTACCCGTCGCTTTGCCACCTGCTGCTGAACCCATTGAACCTGTAAATGCAAAAAATGGTTAACCGTCGCTTTTCATTCTCGCCAAATTATGCTTTGTAAAAATATATATACACAGTAAAACCCGTATATAAGAGAATGTTCGGGAAACTGAAAAGTGTCTCTTATATGCGGATTTCACTGTATAATTGTAAGATTAACCTAGATTAACGAAAGATATGCGCGGATGGGTCAAGTGAGAGTCTTAAGGTACATGCATACCTTTGATTAAAGTGACTTTTCTTCACTTTGCCACACGTTGAAGCATAACACACTTTTGACTCAAAGTCAGTAGAGTCAAAGGCATGCGCGCACCTTTATGCTAGTACGTGAACGCGACCGCGCGGTTGTCACAATGGAAGAAATGTATATTGCGAGTTGACACCGCAAAAATATCAACCAGCGACAGGAATTCCTACGTGAGCAGGCATAATTCACCACTTATCCAATAAAGTGAATTTCACATCGTAGCAATTGCCTTAAAGACTTAATGTGACAGTAAATAAAGGGACTAACCGAATGATCTCTGGATAAGGAAGCTGTTTGAATACTTCTGGTCCTCCGCCGAGTACGCGAGCGGACAGCGAAACTCTCGAAAAGAAAGAAATTCTCGCCCGGAATGATCTAAAATCGATTGAAATCATTTATAATCGGTTAAAATCAGCTGTAATTAATTACAATCAGCTATAATTAGTTGAAATAAAATAAAATCATTTGAAATCAGCTATAAATATTTGCAGTCTACTAACATTAGTCAAAATCAGCCAACTGGACACGGAATGCAATTGTTCGAAAGAATAGGTCAATACTCGCACACGTATTGCGATTAACTGCAAATTTGCCCAATTTTTACACACAAGTACACTCAAAAACTTGCAAAGGGGCATAAGCTTCCTGCGACAAACCCATTTAGACATTTTAAAATCAATTTTTTCGTTAATTGAAAAACCGGCTGACACCACCAGACTTGCGCAAAATCGATGGCTGGGCTATACGAAAATGCACAGCATCAATCGAGCAAACTTGACACTCGTATCAAACTCTCTCATACTTTTCTAACATCTTTTAAAAAAAACCGCAGTCATCTATAGCTAAAAATGTACAGTATGTTGTCTTCAGCTACCTATGACAAGCTGCTTAGAGGTAAGTTGATTACAATCAGGACTCGGAATGAAAAATTTTGAAAAAAAGAGAGATTTTGACACAGAAAAAAAGGACATTTCCAAAAGGCCCGAATATCTATTTAAAAGTTCAAAACAGATNGGACTCGGAATGAAAAATTTTGAAAAAAAGAGAGATTTTGCCACAGAAAAAAAGGACATTTCCAAAAGGCCCGAATATCTATTTAAAAGTTCAAAACAGATATTTTGGTCTTTTCGAAAATGCCCTTTTTCTGTGTCAAAATTTTTCTATTTTCAAAACGACTTTTTTTTAGCAATTTTGACCTTTTTATCAAAAAAAGGACAAAAAAGGACAAATCTTTTTAGTATGGACAATCCGACCCCTGATTACAATATTAACAGATATAATTTGCAGCCAGGTTGTGATCGGTAGCTGAAGATAATATACGGCACATTACTTTCAGCTAGAGGTGACCGCAGTTCGTCTTTAACTTTATTTAAAACGTCTTAAAAGTGGAAGAAAGCAGCAAACTTTGCTCACCCTTCCCAAATTCTTGAACCCATATTTGGCAGCCGTCTCATCTGCGGCATTTTCGTCGCCACCGGCGATTTCAAGAGCCCATTGGTTAGTGTACGCCTTTTTTACGGCGCCCACCGAGCTCAATAGGCACATCGCAATTATGAGCATTAGAGAGGATACCATTTTTGAGTACATTCACTTGGCTTGTGATGTCGTAACAATTCACAGCTGCAATATGAAAGCGAATAACTATAAGTACAACAGCATTCCAGGAGGGTGGAGCCTATGCGCCTGTTCGCGCTGAAGAAGGTTAACTGGGAAAATCAATGATGTGGGTATGGTGGCAAAACGAGAACAAGCGATAAGTCCGCATCGAACTGGAGAGAAATTTCGAGCAGCCATAGGTGGTCTCCGCGAGACAGCCAGCCGACGGATGAGCGCGCACGAAAGAATGTAAAGTGAAGAGGCGACAGAAATAAGGCGCTTAGGAGGCGATATACAAAAATACTCATGCTGTAAAGTTGAGATTTCAAGAAACTTTTGTCTCGGTTAGTGCTAAAACAGAGTGCAATAATAATAGTCGCTTTTCTACGAAGTAGGCCAAGGCCGACGTGATGATAGTATAAGGTAACCTACTCGTCACCATACAAACCTATGACTAGCACTGTTAGGAAGGTGAACATCATACTTACTGATTGTTATATCAAAGCATAAAAGACGTGCAGTCGAGGTTCACTGACAGTTTCGCACCCTTATCTCGTCGCGATAATATTTGATTTTCATTCGTCATTTCACATCAACACATGGATCATATAAGCGGAATGAATATGACTGATCGAGCTCTAGCGTGAGATTCTGACTCTAAATCCGACTCTAAAATAGCCTATGAATTTATACAAATGGTCAGATAGAACAAAAACGCCCGACAACGAAGGCAAGGACCAGGGAGAGGCATATATTTAGGCGTGACTAGGCACCCCTGCCTAAACTTTAGAAAATTAAAACAGAGTTCTCGATCAGTGACAACTTTAAAGCCATTGTGCAAAATTGCCTGAAAGCAAACGGATGGATGTTCCCTTTCAGTTAGGACTATTCACATTTGACTATGGAGGAAAAGGCTATATTTCTCCTGTAAATTAGTTATCCGATATCCTAATATCGCAGCCAAAACATGATTTGAACGGATAGCCATAGACTCAAGTCACTTGTTGGACTATGAAATCTATCTCCGTGTTTTGCTGGTCTCTATAGGAGAGCACTTTTCACGCGGCGAGTCGTAAATCTGTGATCTGTCAGTCCACGCTATCATGAGACCAGCCTCTGGACAGGCCTATCGGTCGTCGAGTGCGGAAAAGCAAACGCGTCGGCATAGAGAATAATGCATTGTGGCCGCTGATACGCTGCAGTTTGCGCTAACTGCCGCTGCTTCAGTGCTGAAGTCGTAACACTAACACAAAGTCAATATGAGCATATTCTTGAGAGATAATCTAAATATTATTTTTATATTAATTTTCGATGTTCATTTACCATCATTGCCCTTTTAATTGCACCTAGTGTAATTGTTTCATCCACTGACGCTCGCATCTCCTTTGCCAAGTGAAGAGTTCGGTATGATGAAGAATTATACGTGCATGGCAAACATTTTCATAGCACCGCCATCGTATTTCCCCCGTGGCGCACGATTTCTTGCATTTCTCTTAATTCACCTCGTCGAGGGAGAGCGTCAATTGGCATACATTTGACACACAGCATATCGCTAGCGATCAGTCCCTCTTCACCGAGAAAACTGAGAACGACTATGGGCCCTTCATGAATTAATCTCACAATGTCCGATTGGCTTTGAAGTACACGCGCCACCAGCGCCGCAATACTGACACTGACTCAAATTAAGCACTTTTGCCCCCTACCTCTTTGATTCACTGATTAACAACTCGACACGCGAGAGAGATTCTAATGTCTATAGAGTGTGGACTGTCAGGTCACATATTTAAGATTCCCCGGGTGAGAGATATTATCCTCTACAAAAAGGCAAAAAATGCGAANAGAGAGATTCTAATGTCTATAGAGTGTGGACTGTCAGGTCACATATTTAAGATTCCCCGGGTGAGAGATATTATCCTCTACAAAAAGGCAAAAAACGCGAAAATATTCCAAATCGAACAGGTGACCTGAGTCTATGGATAGCCGCTGAGGCAAAGGCTCCTAAACCAATGGGACCGTATTTCCAAAACGGGGAGTGGAAAATAATTCTTAACACATGCGGCTAACTAGGAAGTTATTACAACAACCATGAACGTGCGACTGCTCTGTGTTTTCATGGACAAATAATCGGGCCCCACAGCCAATGTTGAAGTGAATAATGGACTGCAATGTTCTGAACAAAAGTATCATCAACAATACGTAACTTGAGATTGTGGTCAGTACTCAGTTACAAGCTAAAGTTGTTTATAATTAACAACGCATCAGTCGATTCCTAATGAGGTTGATGTTAATTCGCCATTTCATGATTCTATGCAAGCATGCAAAAGAAAAAGTGCAACGCAGAGCTCGTGACAAACAAGCTGACATTGATAAGAGGCAATGCGAGCATTTCGGCCGATAAGGCAGATTTCATTTTGCGACGGGAGCGTGCGTGAGTTGTTTGTGGCAAGGGACGGCTTGTAATAACGTGTAAAATAAGTTCTCAACTATCTATTAGCAAAAATTGTAGACTTATTCATCTTGTGCATAATGGATAAAGAGTATAGCGACTGCTCAATCCATGGAAGCAGAAAGGGAAAAGACAACATCAACCTCTACCAAAAGTTAATCAATGGTAGCGCTGAATATCAAGGAAGCTATGCACCTATTCAGGTAAGACTTGACCACGAAAGCATCAGTGAGAATTTTGAAATATTGCACGCTTAATATAGTAAAGGGAGTTATTTTTTTCGTGATTGTGATGCTCCAAATGTTTAGACAGAACTCTGTTTTCAGTGCAATACCGGAACGATATATTAAATTTACTTTTACAAAAAGATAAACACAAATTACTATTGAAAATAAACAGACTGCAAGTATTGCATCCAACTGAACTTGTATTGCAAGGATCACTTCAGCTTATACTATGAAAGAAAGCCTCTACAATCTTACTTTTAGATGCTGTCCAAAGAGAAAGCGCCCCTTCAAGCATCGGTACATTCGCTATTACCTTTAGTAGGGGAAGACGTATATGAGGAAACATCAATGGGGAAGCGAAAAAATGCTAAACGTCGTATTATTGTCAGCATTGGAGTACTGGCTGTCTTATTGATTGCGATGCTTGTGGCACTGGGGTTCACTCTGCTCTTTACATCACGTCTTCAGAAGAGCGGTCCGTCCGGACCAGATCGCACTATCATGGAAGGCCGACCTTTACTTGGAAATACAAGTATGTAACATTCTATCATAATAAGAAAACAATTCGATTAAAAAAGTTGAAAAATTTGATCCAGTTATCAGAGAAGGGATTGAATGGCATCCATTTCAATCAAAAATGATACTATTCAAAATATTTATCGATAGCTAAACTAGTGAGAATACCGTTTCCAGCACAATAAGACCTTCACGATATAATTTTCCTAAGAACAAAGCTTGTTTTAAAATAGTTTGCAAAGAGTATTCGAAATTCGCTCAAATTATCCCATTTATTATTATAAATCGATACTAACAAAAACGGAGTCAAAACTAAAAAATTTTCAAGGAGATATACCGTAAAGTGCACATCGTAAGTCTGCAAAATGTCGTCCCAGATCAGTTTTCCGTCAAGCTTTGGTAGCATATGTTGAGCGATTCGAAAGTTTATGAATTGGCAATTCAATACAAAGTTGCCTTTGCAGGAGATGCTCATGCACAGTTGAACCTGATTTTTTCGCGGCAAAAAGGGAAAGACGCTAACCTATCGGATGAAGAAGTTGCAAAGTGGTACATAATAACTGCCGAACAAGGGAACAAGGATTCGCAAAATAAGCTGGGCCTTATGTATTTTTTTGGTAGAGGCGTGCCTCAGTCAGATGAAGAAGCTGTGAACTGGTTCAGAAAATCAGCTGAACAAGGAGATGCAGATGGCCAAAATAAGCTGGGATGGATGTATGATTATGGACGAGGAGTCACACAATCAGACGTTGAAGCTGTCAAATGGTTCAGAAAATCAGCAGTACAAGGTTATGCAAAAGGGCAATATAACCTGGGAAATAACTATCTGAATGGGCGAGGTGTACCTCAATCAGATGAAAAAGCTCTGAAATGGTACAGAAAAGCCGCTGAACAAGGAAAAGCAAATGCGCAATATCAACTTGGACAGATGTATCGGAAAGGGCAAGGTGTGCCTCAGTCAGATGAAGAAGCTGCGAAGTGGTATGGAAAAGCTGCAGAACAAGGGGATATAGAAGCGCAAGATAGTTTGAGATGGATGTATTGGATTGGTAAAGGTGTGCCTCAGTCAGATGAAGAAGCTATGAAATGGTCCAGAAAAACAGCAGAACAAAGATATGAAAGTATGCAAAATAACCTTGGGTTCAAGAATGCAAATGTGAACGACGTTAATCAATCAGAGGAAGAGGCTGCCAATTGGTATAGAAAAGCTGCAGAACAAGGAAACGCAGATGCACAATTCAACCTTGGAGTGAGGTATAATAATGGGCGAGGCGTGCCTCAATCATATGAAGAAGCTGTCGAATGGTTCAGAAAAGCTGCTGAACAGGGACACGGAAATGCTCAAAATAGTCTTGGAGTCATGTACCGATACGGAAAAGGTGTGTCTCAATCTGCTGTAGACGCTGTAAAATGGTACAGAAAAGCAGCAGAACAAGGGAATGCACTTGGACAAAATAATCTCGCACAGATGTATGAAAGGGGACTAGGGATGTCTCAATCAGATGAAGAAGCTGCCAGATGGTACAGAAAAGCAGCAGAACGAGGATATGCAGCAGGACAAAGTAACTTGGGAATGATGTATTACTATGGACGAGGCGTGTATCAATCAGACGAAGAAGCTGTTAAGTGGTACAGAAAAGCAGCAGAACAAGGAGATGCACTGGGACAAAGTAACTTGGGAATGATGTATTACTATGGACGAGGCGTGTATCAATCAGACGAAGAAGCTGTTAAGTGGTACAGAAAAGCAGCAGAACAAGGAGATGCACTGGGACAAAGTAACTTGGGAATGATGTATTACTATGGACGAGGCGTGTATCAATCAGACGAAGAAGCTGTTAAGTGGTACAGAAAAGCAGCAGAACAAGGAGATGCACTGGGACAAAATCAACTTGGATGGATGTATTACTTTGGTCGAGCCGTTTCTCAATCAGATGGAGAAGCTCTCATATGGTACAGAAAAGCCGCTGAGCAAGGATATGCATATGCTCAGAATCAACTTGGATGGATGTATTACATTGGAGGAGCCGTAGCTCAATCAGATGAAGAAGCTGTTAAATGGTACAGAAAAGCCGCTGAACAAGGAAATGCAAATGCGCAGTATAATCTGGGAAATATGTATCAGGATGGGCGAGGCGTGCCTCAATCAGATGCAGAAGCTGTCAAATGGTATAACAGATCAAGAGAACAAGGAAATTTATATGCGTTTTTGAAACTAAGAGAAATATCTGAGGAAAAACAAAGCATTCTCGACTACTGAAGGCGATCGATAACCCGTAGCTTTAGCGTTTATGTACAGTAAAAGCCGGCTATAAGACATTGCCCGGGAAATCGAAAAGTGGCTCTTATATCCGAGTTTCAAAATATCACTGTCAAATATACAGTCGAAACCGGATAAGTGCACAAATTTTTCGTGCCGGGTCGATGTGCAGTTTTATGATTTTAACTGTATTCAAATGAAGTAAGGCCTGAAAATTAGATGTCTGTTTAATTTTGTAATTACTAAGTTACGAGTGTAAGAATTTTCATCCAGTATAATTTGTTGATATTACGCAATATTTGTCAAGTCGGAAATGTATTCTATGGAATAAATTCAGTAAATGTTTGTTTTAGAATACTGCTGCAAGAGAGGGAAGCCACCATAGCGACTTTACATCAAAACTTGGTGGCAATGCCATGGGGAGGACAAAAAGGGGTCAAGCTGCTCGCAAACGCTTATAAACCCATGAATCCTGGCACTTAGTGGAATAATTTCCAACTGAACCGAGGGGGAGAGATCTAAAACTTGGTAGGAGGGTGATTAGGCGAAGATGAGCTCAAAGGTCAAACTTTAGAAGCTAACAGTTAAAACTTCGATCACACCCGGTCAACCTCAACCGAGACTTTTTGAAAACCCCTGACCCCGTTACAGATATGCTCAACACTTAATACTCAACTCGAAAAAACCCTTTTGATAAAAGGAATTGAGTGTTGAGTTGAATTGTAACTCAATAGCTTTACGAAGCAGGAGAGGAGGATCTAATGATGACGATATGGATATAGTATTGCGTGCTGAATATTGAGCGTTGAAATAGTTTAGCGAAACACGACTCAGTTGGTAAATAAGCACACTTCTCGCAGTTCTCACAGCAGTGCTGAGACGCAGGCTCCTAAATTAACGGGACCATATTCCAAAAACAGCGAGCGGAAAATATATCTTAACCAATGCGGCTAACTAGGGAGTTATCACAACTCCTGTAGTGGTGAGACTGCTCTGTGATTTCAAAGGCAAATAATCTTGCCCCACAGCGCATGTTGAAGTGAATGATAGACTGCAGTGTTCTGGACAAAAACTTCAGCAACAGTTGTCGCGAAGACACGCGATTTTAGTCGCAAAAAAGTGTTTTCTACGAACAGAATGTCAACTTGATTCTGGCTGTCATGTTATTAACCCGCATTGGAATCTGCGCTGAGTCAGTATATTGTGACTACAGAATATGCTACATCTTGCGTCTCGTGCTCTTCCTAACTGCAAGATTACTTTTAGAAGTGTAGTCCTACAGGCCTGTACTTACTCGTAATTCTCTCCTCTTAATATGTACAGTTTCGTGACAATAAATAAACTGAACCACCGAGTATCCGTTCAACAAAGCCTCGCTACGACAACAGTAGAAAGTTATAAATTTTGGTCAGAGCTCAGTTACAAGCTAAAGTCATTTATCATTATCAAAACATCAGTTAATTCTTAACGAGGTGGATACTTGTTCCTCATTTCATAATTTTGCGCAGGCATGCAAAAGAAAAGATAAAGCGCAGAAGTCGTAAAAACAAGCCCTTAACATTTATAAGAAGTTATGCGAGCACTTCGGCCGTTAGAGGTGATTTAATTTTGTGCTAGGAACGTGCGCGAGTTGTTTGTGCCTAGGAATGGCTTACAATAACTTGAAAATCAGTTGTGACCTATCTGTTCGCAAAAAATATAACTTATTAACCTAGCACGAAATGAATAAAAAAGATAGCGACTATTCAACCAATGGAAGCAGAAAGGGAAAAGACAACAAAAATCCCTATGAAAAGTTAATCAATGATAGCGATGAATATCAAGAAAGCGACACGCCTGCTAAGGTAAGACTAGATCACGGAACCATCGGAGAAAAAATGTGAAACAGCTTAAAAATTAACTATGCTAATGGCAATTCTTTTTTCGTGGTTGTGATCATCCAAATGCTTCGACGAAACTCTTTTTTTAATGCCATATGGGGACTTTTACATTAAGTTCAGTTCTGCAAAAATATATGAGACGCACGGTTAATCCAATTCCTCTATTTTTGCCCTTCTTGATCAAGACTGCTGAGTGTAAAATTGATTGTGGGCGAATTTTGGCTGGAATTAACTGTTCGCCGTAACATAACTATGAACAAAGAACGAAGGGGAAAAAACGTTGAATGAGTTTCAATGAAGTAAATCTTATTTAACGTTTTAAACCTATTTCAAACAACGGTTACTTATTCAGCAGGATTGGAATGCAAATATTGCATTTAATTGAAGTAGTTTCGCAAGGATCACTTTATTTAATACCGAAAAAAAGTTTCAACAAGTTTACTTTCAGATGTTGTCCAAAGAGAAAACGCCCCATCAAGCATCGGAACATTCTGTATTTCATTTGGATGATCAGGACGGAAGTGAGAGAACATCAGCGGGGAAGCGAAAAAACGTTAAACGTCAAATCGTTATCAGCGTCGGATTATTGGCTCTTTTATTGATTGCGATACGAGGCTTCACTCTGCTCTACGTTTCACTTGTTGAGAAGAAGAACGTCACGTCCAGCACAGACCTTACCATCACGGAAGTCCCACCTGTACAAGATAATACAAGTACGTCATATTCTATCTTGATAAAAAATTTTGATTGATGAAGTTGAGAAATTTGCTCCCATTATCAGAGAAGGTATTGAACTGGTATTCACTTCAACTCATTATCAAGAACGATACGTATTTTTATGTTTTACGATAACTATTCAAACAATAATACCGTTCCCAGCGTTATACGATATTAACGATATATTTTATTAGCATGAACCTTATTTTAAAACAGTTACCAAAGTATTCGCAGATTTCGCCCGAAATAGTCGCATTCGGTTATTTTAGGTTAATGCAGTACTACTGAAGGTTAAGTCAAACGTTTCAAAAACTTCTTAGTGAGATACAGCGAAAATTGCAAACCGTAAGTATAAAAAATGTGGTCACAAATCAATGTTTTCATCTAGCTAACTGTAGGGTATGTTGAGCAAACTTTAAAAGTGTGCGCACCTTTGCAGTTTAATGTTGAGATAAAAGTTATGCAATACTTGAAGATCGCATTTTAAAGCTTTCTGGAAAAACCTAATCTAGTTGTCCTTACTCAGAGCTACTCGGTGATTAATAACCTATCAGCGGGCTTTTCAACAGCACCATAAAATTTTTAAATTTCGTGCACGAATAGCTCTGAAATTAAGCATAAAGTTCGTCAGTACCACACTTACCACTGCTCGTTTTGCTTTTCGGAGGGAGTTCCTTATATAATACTGAACATCTAAAATGGTACAGCCATTTTTTCTTGACAGGAACAAAATTATAGCTGCCGCGGATTACGTACGGCAGAAGTTAATTGAAAACTACTATTAAAGCCTTTTAGAGAAGCTGAATTGATAGACAATGCCACTGTCAAATTTATATATTCTTTAGGCGCTACGGAATTTCATGGAACGGACAGCAACTACAGACTCGCCGCTGAACATGGAGATGCTGAAGCCCAATTTCATCTTGGATTCATGTATGAGAATGGGCAAGGTGTTAACCAGTCAAATAAAGAAGCTCTTAAATGGTACAGTCTCGCTGCTGAACAAGGAGAAGCACGCGCACAAAATAATCTTGGAAAAATGTATCAAAGAGGGAAAGGCGTAGATCAATCAGATGAAGAAGCTGTTTATTGGTACAGAAAATCAGCAGAACAAGGATATGCAGATGGCCAATTTAATCTGGGATGGATGAAGGCAAATGCTAAAGGGGTGTCTAAATCAGATGAAGAAGCTGTGAAATGGTACACAAAATCAGCAGAACAAGGAAATGCAGGTGGCCAGTATAACTTGGGATGGATGTATGCGAATGGTAGAGGGGTGCCTAAATCTAATGAAAAAGCTGTCAAGTGGTACACAAAATCAGCAGAACAAGGAAATACATACGCACAAGATGCCCTTCGATTTACGTCTGCGAATGGTAACGGCGTGTCTCAACTATACGAAGAAGTTGTGAAATGGTACAGGAAAGCAGCAGACCATGGAAATGCAGAAGGGCAATTAAACCTAGGATTCATGTATGCAAATGGACAAGGGGTGCCTCAATCAGATGAAGAAGCTGTTTATTGGTACAAAAAAGCAGCAGAACAAGGAAACGCAGAAGGGCAGTTCAACCTAGGATGCATGTATTATAAAGGAAAAGGTGTGTCTCAGTCAGATGAAGAAGCTGTCAAATGGTACAGAAGAGCAGCAGAACAAGGCAATGGAAATGGCCAATATGATCTGGGATGGATGTATGCGAATGGCAAAGGCGTGTTTAAATCGGATGAAGAAGCTATTAAATGGTATAGAGAATCAGCAGATCAAGAAAATTCATACGCGCAGGATGCCCTTGGAGTTATGTATCATGAAGGAAAAGGCGTACTTCAATCAAATGAAGAAGCCGTTAAATGGTTCAGAAAAGCAGCAGAACAAGGGAATGCAAAAGGGCAATTCAACCTTGGATTGATGTATGCAAATGGTTCAAGTGTACCACAATCAGATGAAGAAGCTGTGAAATGGTTCAGAAAATCAGCAGAACAAGGGAATGCAGATGCGCAATATAACCTTGGATTCATGTATGAGGAGGGGAAAAGCGTGCCTCAATCAGACGAAGAAGCTATCAAATGCTACAGAAAATCGGCAGATCAAGGAAATGCATACGCGCAAGGTGCCCTTGGATTTATGTATGCGAATGGTAAAGGCGTACCTAAATCAGATTATGAAGCCGTTAAATGGTTCAAAAAATCGGCAGAACAAGGAAATTCATCTAGCCAATATAATCTTGGAGTCATGTACTTATACGGTAACGGTGTACCTCTATCATATGAAGAAGCTTTCAAATGGTTCACAAAGTCAGCAGAACAAGGAGATGCAAATGCGCAATCATTGCTTGAAAAATATAAAGGATCAGGCATTCTCGACTACTTCAAGCGATAGTTCAGTTGAAGGTTTTGCATTTATTGTAATCCTATTTTTTTGAATGAAAGAAAAGCTGAACTTTGATTGTTATCCGTCAAATATTTCTGTTAGAGAGAAATGTGTCTAATTATGTTTATCCATTTTTACTTCCTAAAGTTGTGCAACGTTTGTAAAATCAGATGTGTATTTCGTGGAATAAATGCAGTAAATGTTTGTTTTAGAACATTGGTGCAAGAGAAGGAAACCACCATAGCAACGTTATGTCAAAACCTGGTGGCAAGGTCAGGGGCAGTACAAGAAGGGCCCAAGCTGTCTGCCACGGCAACCTATATTATAAATCCTGGCACTTAGTGGAATTATTTGCAACTGCACCGAGGGGACGAGATCTAATATTGGTAGTAGGGGGATAAGGTGAAGATGAGGTGACACATCCACATGCCCCTTGCTCCTCAGTGAGCATTGCGAACAGAACACGCGGCAGACAGTGTGGACTGCCAATTGAGAGTTGTGTGAGAGTGGGTAGGACTTGAATAAGCCAAGTCAAAACTTAATGTAAAACTGCAGAGAAGTTAATCGTATGTCTGAGCAATGTTATTAGAATAGCTCGTTCCTCCTCGAGATCGTTTCAGCGTTTTTTTTCGATTATTTCTGCATCCTCCTCGCATTTAGGTCATGTGGTGCACGCCACTGACATCAGCACTATGAGCAAGTTAGACCAATATTACTTGCTAATATTTCATTGCATTCCCAACAAATAGTTAAGGAAAGCAGGTGGGAACGAGGCAGTATTCCTAAAGCGAACCTTAAGCTTTTTATTCGAAAGAAATAGTGGCAACTTACTTCAGTTGGATTGGTTTCTCCGTGGACACGTTTGAACGCACGCTTAGATGCTCAAGATATGGGCGAAAATCGATTTGCCGGATTCTTTTGGAATGGGCCTCATATGTTCATTACGGCACGATAGGCAGTGGAACGTATCGATTCTTGTCGTCCGCATAGAAGGGAGAGCATCCGACCGATGTTTGACCCGTTGGTCGCGGAGGCGGACAACGACTAGTTAGTTGTACCGCTAGGACGGCGGTGTTTCATCCGCCAATCGTTGAGAAAAGCTCAGCTGACAATGTGGAAGAGGAATTGTCAGCTTGAATACGAGTAGATTGCTGCAACATAGAATGTGAATTAGCGAAGAAAGGAGAAGACTGTTATCTGCTGCGTTTTCTTATTTCTGTCATCGTCTGCATTAATCCTCCAAGCCATCGAGGATTGAAAAGAGTGGGGCGCGGTTGTTGAGGCCCTCGGAGCCGTTAAATTATAAGGAGACGCGCCATGATAGGCAACAAGACGTACGAAATGACATTGAACGTGACGTCTCCGGCTCACTTGGTGAACGGCGGCGCGAAGAAGGGTCCCCCTCCTCCGCCGCCGGTTCAGCACGATCTCTCGCCGATGGGCGTCAAGCCGCCGCTGCCGGGACCGCGTTCGCCGGTCAACCAACGTCGACCTACTCGCGCCATGTCTGAGAGCGAATCCACTGACGACGCTGAACTTACTGATGGCGAAATCGGTGCGCTCTTTCATTCCATTTTTATTCTCGCCTTAGTCGATTAAGCTTCATTTAAAGAGCCTCTAGCATTAGCGCTCCCAATGTGCAAATTTATTTTCTGCTGCATTTTTTTCAGTTCGAAAGTAGTGATTGAACGATTCGATATTTTCCGCCGATCTAGGCGACGAATTTTATACTCTAAATTAGTTTTAGTCTGGACAGGGTTATTTAATAAACAATGCGAATTGGATTTGATTTTGAATAATGTCCAGTTTAAAGTAAATATGTTGTAAAAGCATAGTACTCAGAATCCAAAACAATGTCACGCTTAAAGTACCGAAAATGCTTTTGAAAGCAGAGATAGGCTTTAGGCAATGCAAGTGAAGCAAGATTATTAATACTGTTAAATTTCTTATATTGTTTTGTCTTTAGTTAAATTTAATGATACATTAAGCTATTTTAAAATTAATTATTCCATTTCAGTTAACCTGTTTAATTAAATTATACCATTTACACGTTAATGAGTACAGTTTTCATATTTGTTTGTTTTGCAATATACCCTTTCTGATTTGGAAAACGTCCTCTTTTAATTGAGGTGTGTCCTTCTTAGACTATAAATGGCACGATATAAAGTAATCGAAAAATCCCATCAAAAAGCTGACAATAAACATTGCAGGGCCAGTACGTTTTCGGATGCCGCCACGGGCGACGGGTCCGCCAGAGATTGTCAAGTCATTATACGACTACGAAGCCTCAAGAGAGGACGAATTAACATTGAAGAGGGGCTCTGTGCTTGAAGTGGTGTCGAAAGACGTGAAGACTAGCGGCGATGAAGGGTGGTGGGTCGGCAAGATCGATGGAAAGTTGGGCGTATTCCCTTCAAACTTTGTCAAGACCGACGTGGAAGCTGCCCTCTCATCCCTTAACCTGAAACATCAGGAGCCCCCTCGGATTAAGTATACCGAGTTGCAAATTGGCGAGACTATTGGTGTCGGCGGATTCGGCACCGTTCATCGCGCCTTGTATAATAAGAAGGTAGGCTGACTGGTTTGACACTCTGTTGAGGAGTTACCGTATTTCTTCCAATAATCGCCCACCCTCTAATAATCGCCCCCCTCCAATAATCGCCCCCCTCTGGCCTAGGTTGAAACAATAATCGCCCACCCTCCAATAATCGCCCACCCCCCAACAATCATCCCCCTTCAGAGTCATAAANCACTCATCCCCCTTCAGAGTCATAAAAACAATAAAAGTCTGTGCAGTGAAGGTCAAAACTGAACTCCCATTCACTTTCCACTACTAATACTGCTTTATCTCTTTATTTATGACTAATATTATATAATAAAGTAACGATTGTAAAAGATAAATGCCCTCGTCAACAAGCGCCTTCATTCAAACATCGATCGAAATAATAATCGCCCATCCTCCAATAGTCGCCCACCCTCCAATAATCGCCCCCCTCAAGCAGGGGTTGAAAAAATAATCGCCCAGGGCGATTATTGGAAGAAATACGGTAATTGTACTCAGCATTTCCCCTTTTCATAATTCTCGCTTATTTCTGTCTCGAAAATGTTTGAATCTTATTCGATCATGCTGCGATCTCGATTCGTATCACGAATAGTGTTTTGACCTGAAAGAGATCAAAATTTGATTAATTACACAGTCTAGCGTCGAAATTCGTCACTTTTCCATTCCATTTCAGCAAATTGGCGTTCAAATCGAATCTAGTGCAATGAAATTGAATGCAAAAGTTATGGAATGCGGTACAAGAGAATGTAGATTTAGGAATTTTGACTTCGTGTCTTCATAACTCTTTCCGGATATTTGGCTTCCTTCCTATGCCCGAAATATCCCCGTCTCTGAAGTTTGCAACATCTTCCCCTTTACCCCTTAAGCTATGGTATTTGAGCTCTTCGATTATGTGCAATGCTTTCAGATCGTCGCCGTTAAAATTGCCAAGTGTGATCCTCAAAGGGAACAGGAATCGATTGAAGGTTTGTTATTTTTCTTTGAGATGTATTGCTTCGCTTTCTTCGAATAAGATTAAGCCTCGATATACGAGTATGTATGTAAGGAATGTCGGAGTATACTTCCTAAATCCGTTTCTATTTTTTTGTGATCAAAAGTAGTCAAAATTTGCCGATCAATAACAAGAAATCGAAGACTGAATGTGACTAACTGCTTTAAAAATTGATAGCGCTTTCTTATATCTATCCCCGCACTTCATCCGAGTTTGACTATAGACGTTTAATGACGCGTTAATTGACGTCGGTTACATTTTCAGCCGTTCGACAGGAAGGTCGACTATTCCACATCTTGAAGCACGAAAACATAGTATCTCTACTAAGCGTTTGCCTGGAAAAGCCCAACTTGTGCCTCGTCCTGGAATACTGCGCAGGTGGTCCATTAAACCGCGTGTACAGTCAGGCGGGCAAGCGCATCTCCGCCGATATCCTCGTCGATTGGTCCATTCAAATTGCCCAAGGAATGCACTACTTGCACGACCACGCTCCTATTTCCCTCGTCCATCGTGATCTCAAGAGTAGCAACGGTTAGTCGTAATTTTCTATATTCATTTTCAGCGGCTGTATAACATTTCGCGAATAACATTAACAGCGGCTGTATAACATTAAATTACTTTTATTTACTATTCAATCTTTTCGACTCACATTTGCGCTTATTTTACTTTCATTGTATGTGGGAAAAGAAATTTTACGAAAAGTTTGATGTCGGATTCATTATTTAGCTATTCGTTGCGTTTCTGACGCACCCTAAAATGTTAATATTTTGAGTAAAAACATGGTCGTTTTCATCATAAATCATCGCTGTTGCATGCAATTTCGTCACACAAGCGTTACAAATGAATGCAAAGATAACGATTTCGAATGCAAGAGTGACGATTTATGATAAAAGACACGATAACGTGATATTAATGGGAAGAAAATAATATTTCCGCATAAAGCGATAAACGAACTAATATAACTTTTCGATAAATTTTAGTGCTGGTGCAGCAGGCGGTGTGTTTGGGGGATCACCACGCGCCAACGCCGCTGACACCACCAGGCAAGCTAATGGGGCCGTGCCCGAGATGCGGTGGGAGCGCGTTGGATCAACTAACGCTGAAGATAACGGACTTTGGCCTGGCGCGAGAAGCGGTCGGAACGGCGCGCATGAGTATGTGCGGCACCTACGCGTGGATGGCTCCCGAAGTGATCAAGAGCTCGACGAGCTCGAAGGCGTCGGACGTGTGGAGCTACGGCGTGCTTCTCTGGGAGTTGCTGACGGCGGAAACGCCTTATAAGGGCATAGACACCCTCGCGGTGGCGTATGGAGTGGCGGTGAATAAGCTGCAGCTCCTCATTCCCAAGTCATGCCCCGACAGTCTGCGGTTGATCATGGAGCGTTGCTGGGAGGTGGAGCCTCATAAACGACCGATGTTCTCGAGTCTTTTGGTGGACCTGAAAGCACTGAAGGATGAGCTCGCTCAGCTTGGATGGTTCAACGAGGACGCGAGTCTTCAGAGTCTCCAGCAGGACTGGACCGCCGAAATAGAGCAATTCGTCGACGAGATCAAACATAAGCAGTGCGAGTTGGAGAATCGCGAGGAGGACCTACAGCTAAGAGAGGTCGAGCAGCTCCAGCAGGCCGAGCGGTGAGTCGCTTTTTTCATTTTAAAGTCGACATTTTCGATCAGTAACTAGTGTAAATTTCTGCGCGCGGAAGAATTCTCTGATTGAATAAGGCAAACTGCTACGAAAGTTCGAAAGCGCTTCTTTCTCTAAATATTCGCGCGTAAAAAGCAAGAAAAGATTATCAACCTTGCTAAAAAACGGTGTTCAGGCACCGAAAAGGAGCGAGTCTTTGCCAAATACGGTGCCTGACTCGATTTCTTCCTACTGATCGAGGAATGACATGACATTTCGCGAAATTACGTGAAATCTATGCGACAATTCGCGACAAAC